>CAUYRT010016234.1:0-21595 GCA_963574885.1 Lepilemur ruficaudatus | reverse complement strand
TTATAGCATGAACACCTTATCACCAGTCTGGGTTTACAAGGACTGAGGCCTTGGAGATTTCTTCTACTTTCTTGAAAACTGAAATGTTTTTTAAAAAATAAGAAACAACGGTGACATAGCACCTCTTGTATTTTCCTGGATTGAGCTGGAATGCATTATACTAAGTCAAGTACCCCAAGAATGAAAAAATAATCACCACATGTACTCACCAGCAAATTGGTTACACTGATCAACACCTAAGTGGACATATAGGAATAGCATTTATCAAGCATCGGGCAGATGGGAGGGGGGAGCAGGGGATGAGTATTGCATACATAGTAGGTGCGATGTGCACCATCTGGGTGACGCTTGAAGCTCTGACTCTGGGGGGGAAGGAGGAAAGGCAACATGTGTAGCCTAAACATTTGGACCCCCATAATATGCTGAAATAAAGGAAAAAAAAAGAACTCAGTAATAGGGGAACTGATATATAAGTGAGAAACTTACTACTTAGTGAATTTACTATGTGTTTTATATTACTCTGTGTTGCCTCTGATACTGTGTTTCTCTATTTTTTTTTGACTCATTGTGATTCGTTGTTTGTCTTCCTACTAGATCGTGAACAGTGCTCAGCCCACAGAAGGTGCTCAATAAATATAGTCTATTGAATAATTGAATGAGTAAGCAAGGTCAAAGTAGAATCCTAACCAGACAACCTCAGTGATAAGCTAGTGAAAAACTCCTGTAGCCTTCTTGTGCTGGACAGGAGAGGTCTCAGAGTCTGGGGGACAATAGGCCTGCACTGGGAGCTTGTCACAAAGCAGCCATATGAGATAAGAGCAACTGTGCCATTAAAAAGTAAACATGATAGTTGTTTCCCAGAGAGATACAAACTAAGCAAGGACATAATTCTCTTGTGTAGTACAATTTTTTCCCCTTTATTTTTCAGCAGTAGGCCTGATCAAAATTAGGCTTGAGAGGCTGCAAACAGAAAGTTGTATAAAGGTAAATTGGTGTCAAGGTTATTCAAACAGATACTGTGCTGTGGTATTCTGCAAGACTGCTGAGAAGAGTCAATCTTTGAGACTTGGGCATCTTGCAATTACAGTCAGGTCTCATCTAAACACCAAATTATAAAAAGAAAGAAAGAAAAAAGAAAAGAGCTCTTCTAGTTTCAAGGGATTTGGCCTTTGGAGCAGCTTCCTGATAAGTATCATCTGAGGCTCTGATATCAAACCAGCAGTTTCATAAATGGCTGAGATTGTAGGTTAAATAAAGGAGTTCAATTTCTGATGAGTTTCACACCGGGGGACTGTCCATACCACCCTTAGCAGTTTCAAAAATAGCAACACACACATGTTCCTCTTATCTAAGAGGAGCCAAAGTGCAGATAGGCTGACCTGAAGAGTTCATTAACAACAGCTGGAAATGGAGGAAATCATGTGCACATCTAACCTAGATTTTAAACTATTAATTTTTCCTTCAATTTCAAACCTTTTTTGTTTTCATAATGTGCCATTTATCTGGTTCAAGAAATAAAATACCTTCTTCAAACGATTCCCCTGTTTTTCTGTTTATTGTTTAATATACATTAGAATATCCATACTAATGCCATACATGACAAGAAGAGGCACTAGAATTCAATGGAAATAGCAGGGAAATGCATATAAAGCTTTTAGTGGAGCACCTGGCACAAACTAGGTAGACACTGAGTCCACGTTTATGGTTATCGTTAAAAACAACAAGGGATTTTGGCTGGGTGTGGTGGCTCACACCTATAATCCTAGCACTCTGGGAGTCCAAGGCGGGAGGATCTCTTGAGGTCAGGGGTTCAAGACCAGCCTGAGCAAGAGTGAGACCGCGTCTCTACTAAAACTAGAAAGAAATTAGTGGGACAACTAAAAATATATAGAAAAATTAGCCGGGCATAGTGGCACATGACTGTAGTCCCAGCTACTTGGGAGGCTGAGGCAGAAAAATTGTTTGAGCCCAGGAGTCTGAGGTTGCTGCCTGGTAGGCTCACGCCACCACACTCTAACCCAGGCAACATAGTGAGAATCTGTCTCAAAAAGAAAAGAAAAAAGAAAAAACAAAAAAACTAGAGATTTTGAATTAAGTGACCTGATTTTGAGTTCTGGCTCTGTCTCTTACCGGTTGGGTGACCTTGATGGGTAAGTGTCCTTTTTCAGACTTGCCTTGGTTTCTTCATGTAAATCATAAAGCAAACAATTTGAAAGTAAAAGGGAAAATAAAAATGTTGATCAGTTAAATACAAACCAAAAGAAAGCTGTGTGGCTAGTTATTTTTAGCTAAAATGGCTAATAAAAACAACAAAAAATTGGTGAGAAAAATCAGTCACCGAAAAAAAAAAAAGATTAATTTACTTGGAAGCAATAACAATTGTAAATACATATGTACCTAATAAAATATTCTCAGTATAAAGTAAAAATTAATAAAACTTCAGAAAGAAATTGACAAATGCACCACCACAGTGGGATATTTCAACAGATTATTCTCATTTATCAGAAGATCAAATGGCCAAAAAATTAGTTAAGATATCAAAGAATTGAGTTATGCCATTAACAAGCTTGAGTTAATATTTGATTTAATAATAATTTAATGTTTAAAACCAAATAATTTATGGTGGCACTTTTGAAAATAAGAGTGGTACTATAACTTATTACATTGGGAAAATAAGTATAAACTGGGATTCAGCTAGGCCAACTGGTCATATGCAAAGCCTATCTATATAGAATCTGCTTTATCCAACAATTACAGAAAAAAAAATCTTATCAAGTACATGCACAGAACATTTTTAAAAATGACCATTTACTTAGCCATAAATCTAGGGAAAACTTATTTTTAGAAAACATTATTATAACACTAGACCACTGTGTTTTCTGAACAAATGTGATTAGTTTGGAAATTGGACATTAAAACACATTTTGAAACTGCTCATAAGTAAAAGAAGGAATTATAATAAAATTTTAAATAATTATAACTAAATAATAAAGAATATAGAACATATCAAAATATGTGGGAAGCAGCAAAAGAGATACCTTAAAGAAAAATTCTAAACTTAAGTAGTAAAATTAGAAAAGAGCTAAAAATTGATGAGCTAAGCATCTGAATTAAGAAATTAAAGGTAAACAGCTAAATAAACCCAGAGAAAGTGGAAGAAAGGAGATAATAAAGACAGGAACAGAAATTAATGAAATAGGAAAAAGCTAACACGGTTAGAAGAAAGCCAAAGCTGATCCTTTGAAAAATTAAAAAATAGACAAACTCTGTGATATTGCTCAAGAGGAAAGGAGAGGAGATACAAATAAAATATTAGAACATAAAAGGTGACGGAAGTACAGATATAAAAAAGATTAGAACATAATAAGGGGATATTACAAACATCTTTGTAACAAAATGTTTGAAAATTTAACAAAAATTATATTTACATACATATGATTTAAATCCATATAACCATATAGTAAAATACTTTTTAAATAACAAATCACCACAAAAACGTTAGCTTTAAAAATAAACACTGCATATAATGTAGGGACAAGTTTGGATCACAGAATCTGCCCTTAGTCAATACTTGACATAGTAAACAAAAATTGGTAAAACTAGAGTATTATTTGGATTAAGTTTAAATCCATGTGATAAAAAGCCCCAAAGAGTAGTAGATTTAACAATCTACTGTATACTTTCTCCCACATAAAAAAATTCTAATGGCTTCATGTAGTGGTCAGTGACCCAGCCTTCTCCCAGTTTTTGACTCCTTCCTATAGTATAACTTGAATTATCATGTTCCGAGATAGTGGCTGGAGTTCTGTCCATCACCTCCTTATCTTAGGCCAGAAGCAAAATAAAGAGAAGAAAAGAGCAAAGGGAGCATGCCTAGGGTCTTTTAAGGAGGTTTAGTAGAAAATGCCAACAAATATTTCTGCCTAAGTTTCATTGACCAAGACTTAGTGACATGTGTACATCTGCTTATAACAGATACTGGCAAATGTGATTTCTATTTCTCAGCAGCCATGGACACTGCAATAGAACAAATGTTCTACTACTAGGGAAGAAGATATAATGAGTATAGACAACCACCATTTGCTGATACAACCAAGCGATGAATTCACTAGCAGCATCCAAACATGGAAAGTGATTCTACCCTCATAATACATGTTTTGAAAAGTAACTGATTCTGTTATGTTTCAGTTTAATCCTCATTTCTCTCTCTACCTCTCCAATACCACAGAGAGGAAAGAGGATGAATTGAAAACATTCAGAGAGTTCTCATTCACGTTTTGCAACTTAGGAAAAACAGATTAAGAGGGTGATTAGGCAGCCTGGAGAAAATTTGAGAAAAGCACCTTAAGAACAAACAATTATCTATGCCACCAGCAGGCTCTCAGGCTCTCAGTGGAGGCAGGAAAAAACACCAAGATCACTGTCTTCCAGGAGAATGGTCAAAAACCTAAGTAGATCCTTCCACAGGAATAATATCTATGCCTGAAGTCAGTGAAATGAGAAGACACTTAATACAACCTCAAATGAGAGAGCAGAGACCAGACTATACTAAGACTGCACTCAAACAAATAAGAGCTGTTTTTTTCTAATTTGCCCGTATCTTCCAAATGCCAGAAAGTATGTATAATAACAAAACTCCAGTTCTCAAACTGTAGTTTAGAGAAGATGCCAACTAGTCGTCATGTAAGGTATGAGTGCTATCAAGGAAAATTCACCTACATTTTGTAGGAGAAAATAGAAATTTTGAACAAAGCTGCCAGTATTAAGCATAGAAGAAGAAAACAGGTAACTGAGCAACTAGACAAACTTTCTAAAGAAAAATAAAGAAAAGGAAAAGACAAAGATCACTGAGTGTGAATGAACATTACCCAAGGTAAAGAAAAAAAATATATATGCAAGTGATTTTTACTATAGAAGGTACAAAACTTGTTTTAATATAAAAAATCATTGATGATGTCATAGAATGACCTAATTAGAGAACTGACAAACACAGTAGACATATAATGGCATAGACCATGTATTGCTCACAGTTGGATTCCCAATTCACAGGAAAGCCTTGATATGATGAGAGTAAATGAAGAAGAAGGAAGTAAAGCAATTAAAGCAGTTAAGGAGAAGATAGAGGGGCCAAATAATGGTTATGAGTCCCCCAGGTGGAGAATCCAAAAAGAATTAAGAAAAACTATGAACAAAAGTATAATTTTAAAGTTCCCTGAATAAAGGGAGACCTGAGTTTGAAAATCAAAGGAATTTATGTTATTCTAAAAAATCTTGGTATAAAATTATCAACATTAAGAAATATTCTTCTTAAGCTATTGAACCACAATGATGGATGAAGAACTCTTCAGGCATTCAGGTAGAATAAAACAAGTCATTTAACAAAGATACGAATCAGAAGCAACTTAGTTGATGCTAGGAGACAACTGGGCAATTTCTACACTGAGGGAAACAGAACTAATTTCTTGTTTAACTATATAGATACAAGATCATTCAAAATATGAAAGAATTAGAAAATCCATGATACCTTCTTTAACCTGGAAGTGTTTGTAGTAATCTGGGTAAGAGAGGATGGTAAGGATGGTCGTTCAGATCAAGGTGGTAACAGTGGATATGGTAGAAGTTGTCAAATTCTGGAAATATTGTGAACATAGAGCTAGTGTGACTTTTCTCATGGAATGGATGTTGCCATAGGAGAGAAATATTTAACAGATTTTAGGATTTTTTTTTTTTTTTTTGGCCTGAGTAGGTGAAAAGTTGTTGTTACCATCATCTGAAATATAAAAGACAGCAAATAGAGCAGGTAATTCTATTTATTTATTTATTTATTTGTTTGTTTGTTTGTTTGTTTTTTGATTGGTTAGAGGCTGGTCAGAGGCCAGTCAAAAGTTTTGCTTTGGGAATATTAGGTTGGGAGTGTCTATTAGGCATTTACTTGCAACTTGACACGTGAGTTTGAATTTCAGGCGAGACTATGGGGCATGAGTTATTAGGGAGTTATTAGGGAGTCCTCAATATACACTTGGTTTTAAAGCTATCTAAATGAGTGTAAATGTAAATAGAGAAGAGGTCTAAAGACTTGGGTCTTGGAGCTCTATAACATTAAAATGTCAAAGTGAAGATACAGGCAAAGGAGACCAAAAAGGAGTGATTTGTGAAGTCTGGTATCCTGGAAGCCAAGTGAAGGAAGTGTTTGGATCAATTGTGTTAAATGCTGCTGGATCGTTCATACAAAATAAAGATAAATAATTGACTATGGGATTTAGCAATGTGGAGGTTATTGGCCAAGTGGTTTCAGTGGAGTGGTGGGAGTGAAAATGTAATTGGAGTAAATTTAAGAAAAAAATGTGGAGAGAGCATTTGGAGAGAAAGTACAGTAAAAATAATAATATAACATATTTGAGTGGTGGAGCCTTTCTTCATTTTATTTCCTAAGTAGAGGGCCAACCAACACTATCTAAAATTAATTAGTAGTATTAACACAAAGATTCCATATATTACTGTCTTTTTAAACATTTTTTATATCTTTCAGGAAAAAATCTTGGTGAGAAAAGAATTATTATTAATTTTATGTAAACTATTTAAAATTTAGCAATTTTCTTAGATTTTTCTTCAGTGAAACTCAGGTGAAATTAATAGCCTGTATAACATGATACCACTTATAAATTTTTATGGCTTATCTATTGATTTATTTTCTGTCTCTATATATGCATAAAGAGATATATGGAATTTTATGTTGTTTCTTTAGCATTCACTTTTCTTTGTAATTTACTGTGCTGCTTCATATTTAATAGAAAATGTATTATTTTCATAAAATTAATAGATAATTATTCTTTAACAAAATTCTTGAAAAGAAGACTACATGGCAAATATCACACCAGGAAGGCAAACATCTATATGTTATTAAATCCTGCTACAAGCACCTATATTGTGAAATTTGATTTCCTGTCCTCCCAACTCTTGTTTTGCAGCCATGTCTGTCTCTTTGTTAACTCTTTGTGCCCAATCCCAAACACAGGCAGGCTGTGCTCCTGGTTCAGCATTACTATGTATTAACTTGCTAATAATTGCTGGCTAGTTGTTAGATGATAGCTAAGCTCTAAAATTGCCAGAATTTTTTTCTGAGAAGGGAACTGATGTAAATAAGTCATATTAAGTTTTTAATCCTTTATAAATGGCACTTAAATATTCTAGGTGTGTTTACAGAAGAGTTTATTAATGATAAATACCTATGATGGTGAAATTTCAGCAGAGATATTTTGAAACAGGATACCTGGAAAATAGGGGAAGTGGGGCATTGTTTAAATTGAATTATTAATGTAAAAAATTAGCTGAGCTTAGAGTCTCCCTCACTTTGTTATGTCTATGAAAGTACTACTAAACCCTTGACACATTTTCAGGTTGAAGAACCTGTGTGTCTAGAGTGACCATAAATGTTGCTGTATTTATACTTTTCTGTAGTAAATATGAATGTAGATTCAATTGTAGGCATCACTAAATACACAGGCAATTCAATAGCATTATTTTGATATAAGGAATTACTGCCATCAAGCTGAATATAATGAAAAAGTATGCTGCAAATATTTGAAAATTCAACACCAGTAAATTTTCAAGGAAAAAGAAAGTAAATTATATCCAAAATTTATTTTTAGAATTTTCTAGAGGCTCACTAATTCAAAATGTATCTATTGCTCATAGTTTACTCATATACAGTTAAATGTTTAGTGATACTTTTACTTGAAATTTCTACTGCACATTTTGAGGACAAAAGGATGTGCAGTGTGCCATGATACAGGCAAATTTTCCTTGGCTTAAAGACAACAATTTATAGCAAAACAAGGACTGAAAAATGAGGTTCCACTAAAGGAAACATCATCTTTTTATGCTGTTTTTTGAATTCATTCATCTTACGTGCCATTAAAATAGTAATTGGAAAGGTAACACTTTAGTTGTAAGTTTTTGTTGTGTCATTTTGAGGACTGAGAGATTCTATGATTTGACAAACCTGGACTATAGCCAACCAGTGCACTACATTGCAGAGAAGATACCAGAAGGTTTAAAGAAGCACAACCTTATTTTAACAATTTGAAAATATCTCATAAATTATTATAAGGTCTCACTAAATGTTTTCCACACTTCTTTTCTATCTTTTAATTCAAAATTAAACGGCTAATTTCAAACCTAATTAATATTAACAGTCCCATTTTTTTTATTGAAAATATGTATCTATTTATTCTTTCCATTCAGGTGGGCTAAGAAAATAGTACTTGGGCTGAGAAAATAATATCTGACCTGAAAAATTGCCACAGAAACTTATTAATTGGTTTAAATGAGCATTCAGGGAAAACAGTTTACTTGCCATCTGAAATCTATATTGAACACAGTATAAGAAATTGGACCATTTTCTAGGAGACCCAACAGTCAGCTTTTGGGGGAACAATATCTGAAGAAAGAAGGTTGAAAAAGTACAAATGAACATGTTGGTGGCATTTCAAAATGCTTTAGAATTTGATGAAGGTAATTTTTTTTCCAGTCCACTATGGAGAATAAATTTTTAGTCCCAATGTCATAAGGACATTCTGGTGTGCTGGAACTGAATTATAACTCTAAGCTCCACTCATGCTGAACTTTTGTGTATTCTTTATCTGCTCAGGCTGGCCATTAAACCCCTCTCCCAATAGGTTAGGCAGGCTATAAACAATGGAAGTAAGATACTGACAAGCTTCAATAAATTTTTCAAATGAAGAGCACCTTTCCATATGCCATATATCATCAAATAAATATGCTTTCCCTTTTACCCCCAAATCCAATCAGTGCCACATATTTCATGTACTTTAGATTAACAACAACCCAAATCCCCAAAAATAACAAGAAAAAAATTCAAAGAATTACTTTTTTTTTTTACATATCAGTATTACAGAAACTGGATACACAGTAGTTAAAATAACAAAAGCACCAAGGATATTGCAGATGTATGTGCAAAATGTTCAAAGTACTAGCAGACAGTAGTTTAATCATGTGGATTCTGTCTTATCTATCTACTTTCTACATTCTTCCCAGGTTAAATTCTAAGATTCTTTTTACTTGTTGAAAATACAAACTATTACTTTTGCATGATATAATTTATTCACTAGATGGTGTATCATAATTTTGAATGATCACATTCAAAATACCGTTATAATGGTAAATGATTAAAACTTAGTTCCAATTTTAAAAATTCAGTGGTCACATTATCAGTTAGGCTAATTCAGAGAAATTCAACACAAAGTTTTACAATTATAAGGAAAGAAAGTCTTGCTTAAAAAAAGGAGCATAGTGCTTTTATATCATTTAGAGTTTTGAAGAATATAGCTGTTTCATTACACATTTTTTATGAATTAAGTTTTTTAAAATAAAAAGCATAAATGTAAATTTATGCTGACTTACAATGCATTTTTTCTTTCTGATTGAATACTTAAAGAGATTTTAGGTTTCCAGATGAGGATTTTTCTAGTCTATCCTTGCTAGAAACCATTTTGTTTCTTATAATAATGGACCAATTTTTCTTGATTTTAAAATTAAGAAAAAAGAAAGGTTATTATTACCTTGCTCTCATTTTCTGTTGTAAGGCCATCATGGCTTGGTATCACTTGACAACATAAAATCAATGGCGTATTTTCTAAATCATTTGAATCTTGTTAGGATTGTTTTCTTCTCAGAGAACGGGAATTGCTAAGGTTGAATTAAAGATCTGCTCCCTCTCCACACCCAGAAATAATGATCTAATAACAGGCACAAGGAGGAAATTCTTTATTCACATTAAATGCAAAATTTTATAAAATGAACGTGCTAATTTGTCAGCTGTGTTCACTGAAAACTTAAGCAGTAATTGACATCTCAAAACTTGTCTAAATATTGCAGAAAAAAACCTCATCAGAAATGTCTGTGGGATTAGGGCAAAGTGAAAAAAAAGTTATATCCACTAAAACATGCTCTCTGCCAAACATCCTTGTTTACTTTTTTCTCTCATAAGAAACTTGTGAACATAAGAGTCTTGTGAATTAATTACATCTATTTACCATTTTTTTCCTGATGCAAATATTTAAATTACATCATATTCCCAGTGTATATTTTAGTTGTAGGAGAATAAAAACTCTGAACCAGCCTCTATATCTGATGTCTTGTCATTATAAACAGATAATATTTGCAAAGAATTATGAAAAGTCATGTGGATAAATGATGTTAATACATGATTCCTGCGCTAAGGAGGCTTAAACTTTGAGTTACAGAAGTAAGACATAGATAAAATGAGCAAAATAACAATGAAGGCATCTCCTAGAGTAGCATGGTAGGTGATGAACAAATAATAGACATCAAATGAACTTTAATAAGGAATTAATCTTTTGGTTGTGGAAAATTGAAGAATGGGCCATAGAAAAGAAAAAATTAGAAAATGGCCCTTGAAAGACATCTGAATCTGAAATATACTAAATTATTGGAGGACATTCCAGCCCAGAAACACATATTAAAATCTGGATAATCAAGAACCATTCTGGCTGGTATAAAAGACTCTTTTGATATAAAATGGAGAGTTTTTTAAGTGTTAGATTAGAAAATGTATGTGATGTCCTTAAGAGTGTTGAGTATAGAGTAAATATTCAATACATGGATTATTTTCTATCACATAAAAAAGGCTATAGAGGTAGTCTGGGATTTTATTAGAGAGGGCAAAGCTCTACAGTTTCAATTTTATTCTTTAGGAAATAGGGGAATCTCTTACCATATACAAAAATTAACTCAAGAGGGATTGAAGATTTAAATGTAAGACCTGAAACAATAAAAATGCTAGAAGAAAATCTAAGAAAAACTCTTCTGGACATTGGCTTAGGCTAAAAATTTATGACTAACACCCCAAAGCAAATGTAATAAAAACAAAAATAAACAAATGTGACTTAATTAAACTAAAAACCTTCTGCACAGCAGAAGAAATAATCCAGAGTAAACAGACAATCTACAGAATGGGAGAAAATATTTACAAAGTATGCATCTGACAAAGAAATAATATCCAGAATCTACAAGGAGCTCAAACAACTCAATAAGAAAAAACAAATAACCTCATTACAGAGTGGGCAAAGAACCTTAAAAAGCGGGCAAATGAACAGGTATTTTTCAAAAGAAGACATACAAATGGCCAACAAACATACGAAAACATGCTCAACATCACTACTCATCAGAAAAATGCAAATTAAAACCACAGCAAGTACTATCTTACTCCAGTCAGAATGGCCATTAATAAAAAGTCAAAAAACAATAGATAGTGGTTCAGATATGTGAAAAGGGAACCCTTATACAGTGGAGGTGGGAATGTAAATTAGTACAACCTCTATGGAACACATTATGGAAATTTCTCAAAGAACTAAGAATAGATCTATAGATCTACCATCCGATTCAGCAATCCCAGTACTGGGTATATCCCCAAGGTAGGAGAAATCATTATATCAAAAAAAACCCCCAAAAAACGAAAAAACAGAAAAACCCCACCTGCTCTCACATGTTTATCACAGCACTATTCACAATAGCAAAGGTAGGGACTCAACCTAAGTGTCCAACAGTGGATGAGTGGACAAAGAAAATGTGCTATATATGCCATGAAGTACTACTCAGCCATAAATAAAGAATGAAATCATATCTTTTGCACCAACATGGATGGGACTGGACGCCATTATCTTAAGTGAAATAACTCAAAAACAGAAAGTCAAGTACTGCATGTTTTCATTTATAAGTGGCAGCTAAATAATGCATACACATGGACATAGCAGAATAATAGACATTGGAGACTCAGAAGGGTGGAATGGTGGGAGTGGGCTGTGGGATGAGGGAATTATCTAATTTCCTCACTAATCAGGTGAAGTTTACACAAAAAGCCCAGAGTTCACACTGTACAATATATCCATGTAACAAATCTGCACATATACCCCATAAACCTCTGAAAATAATTTAAAAAAATAGGAATAGTTTTTGATCGACAAGTAGGTATATAAAAAATGGGTATCAGGAAGATTAAACCATCCTACTGTGCTGTTAGATTACAGTGGCCAAGACTCTACAGAGATGAGAACATGGACAAGGATTTGTAGCTGAGGGGATGAAAAACAAATGCCAGAGGTAAATTCAGATTTGTGAAGTGTCTGAATGTCACGGAAAAGTTAGTGGACAGGGATGAGCAAGGATGGCTAATTTAGTAAATATTTATGGAGTCCATTCCAGAAGCCTTGTGTTTTTTAGATCCTGGAGATAAAATGATGAAAAGGACAGCTTTTTTCTCAAAATGGCCATGTAACTACAATAATGTATACCCTAAGACAAATTGCTTTTCTCTGCCTCAGTTTCTCCATCCATAAAATGAGGACGATGAGAGACTCTTTCTCGTAGGGTTACTGCAAGAATTATAAATTATACTAGGAAAGCACTTTGGATAGTGCTTTGGACATATATGTGTTTTTAGATTTTATTTTTATTTTTACACAGAAAATGAGGGTACAGACAAGGCACAAAAGCCCCCAGAAGATAAAATCATAAATAATTAGGGCTAGAGAATAGTGGGTGGGAGGAAACGGAAAAGCCTCTTTGAGGAGGTAATAAACAAATGTTGTGGGGTTAACATAGCTTAGTATAAATTTAGAATCAAGTAGACCTGATTTAATCTCAACTCTCCCAATATTTAGGGAGTTACTTAGTCTCTTTGTGCCAAAGTTTCCATATCTATAAAATGGAAATAACAACAGTGCCTATTGGAACAGATTTTGCTGAGAATCTAATGGGTTAGGGAGTGCACACAATACTGAGCCTATAGTGAGTGCTTTAAAAAAGGGAGCCATTGTTAGATTTTGAAGGATGCATAGGCTTTTTCTAGGCACCAGTGAGAATGCACATTTTCAGCAGATGAATAGCATGTGCAATGGCACAGAGTTGTGAAAAGCATGCAGGGTGTATGGCACAGCTTGATGGTTGGAAGGCTGGAGACAAATGGCACGGGAGTCTGGTTGTCTGAAGCTTATTATGAAGAAAGATCGACTCCACCCATAAAGATGTTTTTGAGCATTAGCTCAATGTCTTGCTCCATCTATGAGGCAATGGAGAGATAATTACGAGTT
This sequence comes from Lepilemur ruficaudatus, assembly GCA_963574885.1. NCBI lineage: Eukaryota > Metazoa > Chordata > Mammalia > Primates > Lepilemuridae > Lepilemur > Lepilemur ruficaudatus. The sequence goes on along the minus strand of CAUYRT010016234.1, from coordinate 8,465 downwards.
TTTTGCTGGACAATGATGTAAAATGTGCAAATGTCAATTTGCTGGCACAAAGTAAGTACATTGTGAGTATGTACCGGGGTGAGAAAAGTTTGAGGTTGGGAAAATAGGTATCAGATAAGATGATTTTTAAGGAGTTGTTTTTGTTTTGTTTTGTGTTTATTTGGTATTGTAAGTGTGAGATACTGAACACTTAAATTAAACTTTGAGGATGAATGAGATTGATATTAACGAAGTAACATATAAGTCAGGGAGAAGTGGGACAGTGGATAATAACATGGTTTTGGCTTTAGAAGTTGGTTGGATGATGGTCTCACTGATAAATTAGGGAATATGAAAAAGATACACAAGCTTATAGAAAAGTAGGATGATAGTCAAGTTTATTAGTGCAAAGAAATAAACATTTCTCAAGGGCATTAGGCCTGGTAGCAATATAAAAATAGGCAAGTTTTAAGATGAATCTGGTAGAGGTAAAGGCAATTGGATTTGTTTGACAAATATTTACAACAAGTAGTTGGTGACATAAAATTGAAGCTTACTGGTTTATAGTCACAGCTGGATCATGAAAAGTTTTATGCTTCTATTGGAGAGATTGCATAAATAACATACATTTGAGGATTGACTATGGTCTATGCCCTAACATAAGAAGGGGAAAATGGACTTACCAAGAAAAGCATAAATGGAATGTAGCCAATGGTTTGGGTATGGAAATAACCTTGTCTGCTATGTGCCATCTATGACAGAATTTAGCTAGGGACTTTACCTATTTATATTGTTATTGTTATATTGTAATATTAGCCAATTAAATACTACAAAGTGATAGTACTTCACGTAAGAAGTTTTGTTCTAAAAACGTTTTTATAAGAAAGAGGTGACTGATGTGCCGAATGCTATGGAGAGCTCAAAGAGATAAGGGCTAAGAAAAGGTCATTGTATTTCAAGATCAGGAAGTCATTGCTGACCTCTAAAAAGGCAGTTTGGTGGAAGAATAGGGACAAAGTTCTGAAGCAGTGGATTAAAGAGTGTGCAGGATGAAGATGAGGTGGGGGGGCAGTAAGTGTGGTGTACATTTTAAGAATTTTAGTTGTGAAAAGAAGATAAACAGGATAGCAGTTTGGGAATAAGTAACAACCTTAAGTTAAGATTTTGAACGTAAGGGAATCCTGAGTATGTTGGTAGATGAAAATGAAGGAGCAAGTAACTAAGGAATGAAAAAACAAGAGTGGAGCGACCGAAAAGAGTTTGGTATTTGCTTCAAATATGTGGAATGGGATTATGGTCTTTGTAGATGACAAAAACAAAGGTAGAGTGAAAATAGGGAGAAATGATGATAAAGGAGGATGATGAGGCTATGTGTTTGCCATCAACTTTCATCACTTAAAACTATTTCAGTTGAAAATAAGCTGATTTCTTAGTGTTATTCCAATTTTATCACCATTGCAAATAGTATCCATGCATTGTGAGGATCGATATAATGTCAATGCATTGCTGAAAGCATTTTTCCCACTCAGTTTGTATTAAAACTATCAATTCTATGTTGGTGTTTTAATTTCTGGGACAAATAGACATAGCTATAATAAAATTTGCCAGTATCAGCCCAAATCGCTTTTGACTTTCATTACTAATCCTTCTGTTTACCAACTTTACTTGTTCATCAACCCAGAAAAACAATTTGTAATTTCATATTTCTGTGGAGATCATTTGCAATGATTGTAGCTTTGCTGTAATGGCCAAACCTTAGAAATAGTTCACAAAGTCACAGGGTTTGTTGTAGGGGTGGGGAAAGGAAAGGAAGAAAGGCAGTGCTCTAACATTAATCACATTTCAGATCTAGGGAATTAAAATGGAAAAATGCAAATGCTAAAACTAGAGTGGTATAACAGTAATGGAGGAACTGGCTTATAGAAGTGGGGGTAAGAAATAGAAAATAAGGCTAACGGTAGAACTGAGGTATGCCTAATGCTGTTGGTAGTTGGTCACTTTTTGAAAATGCATTTTCAAGCTATTGGTTCAACCGCAAATTTAAAACAACTCAGGAAACTCCAAGTCATAGTTGCCTACAATATATCATCATTACCTACTTAGAGACTTTAGAGCCTTTAGACTCAGAGAGCATTTGGGTTTGTTAGGGTGTCTCCCTGGTCAAAGACCAATGATAAAAACTTATCTCCTTAGGTCTTAGATTTTATGCCAGAATCTCTAGCTCTAGGACTTACCAAGGACCGCCTGAACTTTCCCCTTAGCCTGATTAAACTTTAGACAGCAGTCTTTCTGACTCCAGGGCCTGACCGCCCTTTTCTTAGAGCATTTACTTTAGAAAACTTGTAAATGCAGATTCTTTCTCTGCCTCTCTGAGATGTATGTAAATCTTTTTAAGAGTCTCTTGGCAGTTTTATGTTTCTCTCAGTTTCTATGGGAAAGTAGGAGCCTAACTTCAGTGGATGCCTTGTTTCAAGTGGTAAAACTACTTCCTGTCACGAAGATACAAGAAAATTTACTTTTCGTTTGAGTAAAACCAGTTAGCAAACACAGATGGATGGCTTGTGTTCTGTCTCTCATCTCAGCCATTAAATATCCTCCTGATGTTTGTTTAAATGGAGTTGAGTTTAGAGCATAGTTCTCTTCTCTCTCCCTTATTGCAATAGTCTTGAATAATGTCTTTCTATCTGTTTAACTTTGGTGAAATTTTTGCTTTGACAGACCTTATCGTCCCTAATCTAATATCTAAAATCCTCTGATACCTCATGGTTACTCAAGTACCTTTGAACACTGTAAGCAATTCTTAATCAAGACTATAGAGTTAGTAACACTTTTGGCAGAACTTCACCACCAAGAATTGATGAAAATAAACCCTGAGTCCTAGATCACTGAGTCTTTGGAAAATTACTGATATTTAAAAAAATTTCTTAAGACTTAGTATATATATATATTTATTTTTTATAACCATCCTTTCTTCAAATTTATCTTTTTGTTGTCCAACTGTTAATAGCATGCTTTTATACACATTATATTCACAAAGAAAGGAGTCTCTCCTCTTTTTTTTTAAATCTTGTCTTTAGTTTAATTTAACTGATATATTGGTTTAACAAACCTTATATTGGACATCATGTAGACTGAAAACTTATTGATTAACTGAATTTTTCCTTTCCATCTAGTGTTTAAAGAAATAGCTATATTTTTCTGCTAGTCCATTGGAAAATCAATATTGTTAGACTGTCCTGAAAATATTCTTCACAATCTGATCATTTCCTTTGATGACTGATAATGTGGTGGCATATGAATTTAGTAGATTTTAAAATATAAGTCTGTCACTGACATACTGCTTCTAGTCTGCACCCTATAGTTAAATATCTTTAATGCTTATTGAGCATTGTTACCAGATTCTCAGAAGTTGTTCTTACCTTTTAGTTTTTATAGAGCAATGTTTTCTGTTCTCAACTTTGAACTATTTGCACATTTATGTATTTTACTGCAGAATTTCCATTTTAAAGAGATGCATCTTAGTCTCTGAATATGTGTGCCCTCTGCTGTCATTTTTGTAGTTAACAAAGATTAGGCTTTTCTGAACTTGAATAAACAAAAACAGTAAAAATTACTAAAAGACTCACTGACAAACTTTTTCTTCAAATTTGTGTTTTCCTTAAGAGTCTTTGGTCTATCAATGGCTTCATTCATGAAAGTTTTTTTTTCCCCCCCATGTAATTTAAAGAAAGGAAAGAATAATAGTTGCTGTTAGAAAGTTTGAACATCAAATAGCCCTGGGTTTTATTTCTAGCCTCCAACGACTGTTAGCTGTGTGACCTCAGACAACTTTAAAGTTTTTCAGTATTAGGCCGGGCGCATTGGCTCACGCCTGTAATCCTAGCACTCTGGAAGGCCGAGGGGGGTGGATCCCTCAAGGTCAGGAGTTCAAAACCAGCCTGAGCAAGAGTGAGACCACATCTCTACTAAAAATAGAAATTAATTGGCCAACTAAAAATATATAGAAAAAATTAGCTGGGCATGGTGGCGCATGCCTGTAGTCCCAGCTACTTGGGAGGCTGAGGCAGGAGGATTGCTTGAGCCCAGGAGTCTGAGGTTGCTGTGAGCTAGGTTGATGCCACGGCACTCTAGCCTGGGCAACAGAGTGAGACTCTATCTCAAAAAAAAAAAAAAAAATTCAGTATTAGTTTCCTTATTTGTAAAGGGAAAAATTGATGAGGTCATTTATGTTAAGCACTTAGCAATGGGACTAGGTCCTCAAGAAACGTTTTTTTCTTCCTCTTGTTGGGAAAGAGATAGCTAGAACCTCTGAGAAAATTATTAACTGTTCTTATCTCCAAATTGGCCATCCATGTCCTTCCTGGAATTAATGATGAAAAACTGTCATTTATGCGAGAATGAAAAGTTGGCTACTCAAATTTAAGAGTATGTTGACTGACAGAGGTATGTTTGCTTTACTTCTGCCCAATATGTATATGACTTGTAACACAACTCTGGATCGATGACTATGTCACCATTAAATATCGGTTGTCACAATGAGTTCATTAGACAGTTCCCCAGGGAACACCTGAAGCTGTGAAACCTTTGGCAGGTCAGAAGCAGCTCCCTCCTGCGAAGGCTTTTGGCTGAGAGAAAGGAAATACTGTCACTCCTCTGAATGGAAATGACACACAGTGAATTACTTTAACCGAGACTGCCAGGGCAGCATAATCTAGTGCAGTGATGTGTCATCATCACTCCTGGAAAATTAACCGCAGCTCCACACTTCTGTGACCAGGAGCAAGCTACTCACTCTCTGGAGAATATTTTGGAGTAACATAATCGCCTCTCCAAGTATTGTAACCATTTTTTGCCCCGAAAGGAGAAATAGAATAAAAGCTTTATAAATTTGTGGGAGAGATGATAAACATTTAGAAGAGACTATTATCAACCATTTTCTTTTCCTTTTATTTTTGTTATTTTCTTGTGTGCCTTGTTACCCAAATAATATGTTTTCTTCCTTTATTTATGTTGTATTATCTTTTTATATATTCTGATTTTGCTTATATTTTGTAAAGAAATTTTAAATATGTGTTCTCAAGGGATATTTGTAATTTTCTTGGTATCAGGTTATACTGGCTTCCTCTATTTTCTGAAAGTATGTTTAATATCGATTTTTATGCTTTCTTAAATTTTGATAATGTTTACTTACCCATCAATTTGAACCTAGAGTTTTCTTTGTAAGATGATTTTTGATAACAAATTCAAATTTTAAAATAGAGAGCAATTCTGATTTTTCTATTTTCTTTTATGTTAGTATGGAGAGGTGTAATTTCTAAATAATTTGTCAATTTCATATAAGTTGTCAAATTTATTGGTAAATGTTCTTTGTAATATTCTTTTATCTTCTTTTAGTGTTTATAGAAACTTTAGGGCTGTCTTCAATTCCTTATGTAAGTAATTTGTTTTTTCTCTTCTATTCCTTGAGCAGTCTTGCTAGGTGCTTACAAATTTACAAAAAACAACTTTAGGCTTTGTTAATTTTTCTCTAGTATTCTTTATTTTTTAATTCATTGATTTCCTTCCTTCGTTTCCCATTTCGTTATTTCTTTCTTTCCACACACTGTATAGTTAACTTTCTCATCTTTTTCTGGATTCTTAAGATAACAAATTAGATATTTAACTTTAAACTTTTTTTCTTTTACAATACAGGCATTTAAAGCTATAAACTTCATTCTAAGAACTGCTGTAACTATATTTCATAACATGTAACATTTTTATTATTCAATTGGATTCATTTTTATTAAATAAATTTCCCTGGTGATTTTGCCATTACCCATGTGTTGTTTAAAAGTGAGTTGTTTAATATCCAAATATTGGGAAATGTGGGAAAATAGAATTAAAAATAAAAATTGCAATGCAACCCAGAAAACTTCTTCACAAAGGTAGAAGAGAAAGCAATTTTATTATTGACTAACCATTAAACCAGTATGTGATACACATCACAAGCAATGTGCTAGGAAGTTATAAAGATAGAAAGAGATCTCTTCTTTTATATATCCAAGCAGATACAACCCATTGCATACATGTTCTCAGGATAAACAATAATTAGACCTCAGGTTAGAGGACTTAACACCATTTACCATACATAGGTGTCCTAAATTCACTTGATAGTTAAGGTGACCATCTATGTTAGCTAATAGGCTTTATCCAAAGGAAAAACAAACTTCTCACATCTTCATGATAGGAAGTAATTTTGACACTTAGAGCTAGGATCTCGCAGGAGTTAGGTTTCTACCTACCCACAGAAACTGGGAAACAGGAGCTCTATCTTTTTTGATAATTTTTATAATTTAGGGTACCTTACTTGACAATGACCAAAGATCTTCATCTGGTCCACCCATTTCAGGAACTGCCAGACATCAAAGACCACTTGCAATAATGATATTTCTGTTGCCTCAGTGGAGGCACTCCATTTCAGACTAAGCGATGGGATGGGTCAGTTCCTCTTTTTCTTATAGGTATGTTGTGTACTCTTCCTTTAATTTAATTCTACAAGTGAAATGTTTGTCCCTCCTGTGAAGATCTCATTTGTATGGAAGTGGTTATTAATTGTGAATCTTATGTTAATCCAAATGCAATTATTTGGCTACACATAGAGCCAAACTGCTCTTTTATCACCAATTCTAATAACCATCTTAGTAAAGGCTACCTAGGGAGCTATTTATATGGAGTAACCAACTGGCTCAATTCCTTAACTGTGTACTCTTAATTTCTGGCTTTTCAAATTAGCTGGACCATTTGGCCCTATTGTATTTTGCCCACCCTGAGCTTCAGCCTGGACACTGCCTTCATTACCAGCAGTGAGCTAGTTCAATCACATGGCTCACTGTGTTTGTTATCCTTTTCTCAAGGAATTAGTCTTGTGCTGCCTGAAAACCATTGTTTGGTTTATTTGTTTTTCTGTTTTTATAGTTAAAATGGGAGGAAAAATCCAATTCCTGTTACTTCATCTTGGTCGATGACTATAGACTTGATATTGGTAGATATTATAATTCCAGTAATGTAGAGAAGACTTTTCTTATAAAATAAATGAAATCATACTCTTAGTGAATAAAGTTTTTGAAATTAAGATAGGAAACTTCACAAAGTTTGTGTAACAAGATTCAGGATGCATAGTATTGCTATTACTTGAGATAAAAGTTAACCTTGTATCTACTTACATATTTATAGAAACTTATCTAATAAAGTCGTTTGCATATTATTTTACTTAAATGTTTTGAAGAGCTGACTTGCTCAAAGAACTTGAAATTTTAAATATATTTTTCAATTTTTTTCAGACTAATCCCCAAGAACTACAAATGCAATATTTCGCTACTCTAAGTGGCTAAATGTCTTCCATAATTAATGTAAATTAGGATAAAGGGGTGTTCATTAACTTTTACAAGGAGAGCCTTTGGGGAAGAGTGCCTGAAAATGGACAGAAGTAATATCCATGTCTTCAATAAGTTATGAAGCCCTGTATGAAGTGCATGTAGTCCATTCATCTTCATCTACCATTGTTTTTGTTAATAAGGAAAACAGTCAAAGAAAAAAGCAACACTGAAAAGTAAACTAAAAGCTTATCTCAAAAGGAAGACAAATCTCTCCTGCTGTTATAGAAGAAATACCTCTTAACATGTTTTCTAAAATTCTGACTCTTAAACTTAAGCAGAAATTCCAATGAAACTAAGTGAAATGAAACTAATTTTAATTATAACCTACTCTTCAAACAGTGTAGATTGGCAGAACTCCATGCACTTAATAAGTAGCTGTATCTCCTGAAATACATTCAGTCTAGCCACGGTTATTGCACACACATTCAATGAATATTTCAAAGTAAAGGAGCTGTCTCTGTGGATAGGTTAAGTGAAGATTAATTTATATTCTTTCACTACTCTTCTCCTGCAGTTCTTAAATGTGAAAGCAAAATGGCATAATTTCTCTCTATAAATAGCAAAATCTAGATATGGAGACCCACGCAATTTAAAAGATTTTGCTTGTTCTTTCCTATTCTTGAAATGATTATCAGACGCATGGCTTGCATAGGCACCTTACATTTTAGGTTGCTTTGAGGAGGGAGCTCAGAAACTGATAATATGGCCCTTTTCTTTTGTCAGGTTCAAATCAGACTAGTTATGCTAACTCTTGGGGCAATGAGTGGCCAATTAAATGCTTATGATTTCACAGTTTATTGTGAGGTTTTCACACACCAACAATCATGCAAATACATTCAACACACACAGGCAGTAATGAGAGAGAGGGTGAATGAACCACACCAAGTAGAGTAGTTCTAGCTCAGGAGATCAGCACACCAGCAGGTCCGTTTTTTCTTAGAACACCAGTCCACAGGTGGTGAGGGTGGGGTTCTTCTGCTCTTTACCCTGCATGGCTTCTGGTAACCTCAGCTGAAGGAAAAATGGCCTTAAAGTTCTCAGAGGAAGAGATTCTGAAGGCATCTAGGCCAT
>CAUYRT010016233.1:0-13943 GCA_963574885.1 Lepilemur ruficaudatus | reverse complement strand
AAGGTACAAGCAAAGGGCCATAAATAGCAAATTTATTTTAAAATCTGCTTATTAAATGATAAAATAGTACAGAACCATTAGGAGAGGATGGAATTTAGGAGTGAGATGGTCTTGGGTTTGAATCTCATACTTTGCCACCTTCTACTTTGTAATGTTTAACTCTTTATTGAAGTATAGTATGCATACAGAAGAGTGCCTGTCCTATTTCTCAAGATGAATGAGTTTTCACTGAGATACCCATGCAACCTGCACCCAACTCAAGAACCAGAACAGGAGCAGTATCCCCAAAACCCTCCTTGTGCTCCCTGTCACCTCACTCCCATATAAGTAATCACTGTCCTTATTTCCAACAGCATAGATTAGTTTTGCCTGTTTTTGTACTTTGTATAAATGGAATATCATGTGTGTGTGTGTTTGTGTGTGTGTGTCTTTTGTGTCTGGCTAGACTCATCCATATTGTTACATGTAGTGGTAAACTGTTGATTCTCATGGCTTACCGGAAGTCCTCAATCTTTTTGGCACCAGGGACTGGCTTCATGGAAGCCTTCCTTCCATGGACTGGGGGTGGGGTGGGGAGATGGGGATGTTGGGGAGGGTGGTATGATCCTGGGATGACCCAAGCACACCACATTCATCGTGCAGTCAAACCTCTCTGCCAATGACAATCTGCACTTGCAGCCACTCCCCAGCGCCTGTACCACCATCCCAGCTGCACCCCAGATCATCAGGCATGGGACTCTCACAAGGAGCGTACAACCTAGATCCCTCGCATGCGCAGTCCACAGTAGGGTTGGTGCTCCTTTGAGAATCCAACGCCGCTGCTGATCAGACAGGAGGCGCAGCCCACGTGGTGATGTCAGCAGTGGGGCACAGCTGCAGACACAAATGAAGACTTGCTCACCCGCCCCGTCCACCTTCCCTCCCACCCCGTGGCCAGGCCCCAAACAGGTCACAGACATGGTTCTGGGGTTGGAGACCGCAGGCTTATACTACTACATTTTGCAAATATAACACATTTATGTATTCTACTGTTGGTAAACCTTGGGGTAATTTCCAGTTTGGGGCTATTTCACATAGTGGGTCTATGAAGGTTGTAGTACATATCTTTTGGTGACTATGTATATACATATGTTCAGCTTTGGTAGTTATTTACTAACAGTTTTCCGGAGTAGTTATACAAGCTTACATTTCCCAAGCAGCGTATGTGAGTTCTGACTGCTCCACAGCCTCACTTACCTTGGTACTGTCTTTCGTTTTGTTTTGTTTTTCCAGTTTAACAATTCTGACCTTGTGATACTGGTTTGCATGTGTCTGATGGCTAATAAAATTACTAGCTCTCACGTATTTATTGGCCATTTGAATTTGGTTTTGGATATCATCTTTTGTGAAGTGTCTGCTTAAGTCTTTTGTCTATTTTTCTATTGGATTATCTTTTCCTCATCAAAGTTCTTTATATATTTGAGCCCTTTGTTGCATGTATGTGTATTGAAAATAATCTCTTCCACTCAATAGGGTGAATTTTCATTGTCTTAATGTGTCTTTTGAGGAACAAAAGTTCGTACTCTTAATGAAGTCTGATTTATCATTTATTCTTTCATTTTAATGCCTTTAATATTCTATTTAAGAACATTTGTCTACTCCTTGGTGATAAACATATTCTCCTGTTTTTTCCTAAAAACATTATGGTTTTACCACTTGCATTTAGATATGAAATCCATATGGAATTGATTTTTGTGTATATGGTTCAATCACTCTTTACTTGTATGATCTGAGATTGTTTCATTTTATTTTTAGATTCAAAAGTAAAAAATAATGCCTGCTTCAAGTTATTGTACAATTTAAATGAGACAATGCGACGAAGTGCTTTATACATTGAGCCCCACAATGTGTAAGACACTGTGTATCTGCCACAGTGCCCAGCAAAGATAAACTCCTTCCAAAAGCCCTTGATAGCCTTTTAAAAGACACGGTTTTGCAAACAACTGTTCTATAGAGCAGAATATAAATACTATAATAGAGTCATACACAAAAATATGATCGTGACAGAACAGCAAAAGAATAAATAATGGAGGAAAAGGGAATTATGAAAAAAGGGACTCACCTTACAAGAAAAATGACAGAAAGTAGGACTCAGCAAGGAAGATCAGAATCAAGTTGTGATGGAATTTTTTTTTATATGTGTGAAAGCTAGAAGGGAAAGCAGCTAAAATACAAACAGTTTTTTGAGGGTGGTGAAAAAAGTTGAAAGAAAGTCTATTTTTAAAACTTTCTAGTAAGTACTTTTTTGTCATATACATGCTTATGTGAGTCATGTACCTTTGTGTCCCCAAGGTAACAACCCTCCTCCACAAATCTACTTCTATCATAGTATTGAAATATATTCTAACACTTATCTGTACTTAATTATTGCAACTCCATCTTTCCCTACTAGACAGTGAACATTTTCAGTCATGTGCTTTGTATTCCCAGTTCCAAACACAGGTCTGCAACATAAAAGGTTATTTCATAAATGCTTGATCAATGAATACATTAATTAATGCATATGTAGATAATGTAGGATTTTCTAAATCATAGCTACTTTTTGTATAGAAATTATTTAATCTGGACATTTTCTTAACCCTTTCAGGCCTCATGAGAGAGTTTTCAATCTCATCCTCTAACCCAAGAATTCCTAGCAGTCCTTGAGATCCAGAATCTAAGTGTCTAGCTGAGCTATTCTGCCAGTGTACGGTAAAGAAACAGAGCATAGGGAAATTCCTCTTCGGCTGGAGAATTGTGTTGCCCACCATTGTTCCAGCCTGCACTTACCCCAGATTTCACAGACTAGTGTGTACATTCCACATTCACAAAAAAAAGTAAAAGTCCCAGAAAAACCTTTTCAAAAGAATATAGTTGACCCCCAGTATCGGGGGGAGTGATTCAAAGACCCCCCCCCGTATATACCAAATCTGTGCCTACTCAAGTCCTGCAGTGGGCCCTGGGGAACCCATAAATACAAATGTCAGCCCTTGGTATTGGGCTTTGAATCCCACAATATTGTATATTCAATCTGTGTTTGGTTGTGGATGCAGAATCTGCTGATACAAAGGGCCAAATGTATTTATTGAAAAAAAAACCTGTATATAAATGTACCCACACAGGTCAAATCGGTGTTATTCAAGGGTCAACTGTACTTGTAAACAAGGGGCATACTTATCAGGACAACATACACAAACTTATGGAAGGAAGGCCTTACATATTTAGTATTTTTCCAGACAAACAAAATATTTTCAAATTTCCCACAGATATAAATGGCCCAGTGGATTATCAATTAGTGAGGGACATAGAATAATTAGAAGAGAGATACTGGGTTTTTTGTGCTGCATGAAAGAAATGCAACTCTCAAAATTCAATAAATGGGAATATTGTGTTGCCTGTGCAAACTCTTGAGCCAAGCAAGAACTCTCAAACAGAAAAGGGCTTTGAACAGTTGGAAAATCCACTGAGATAAACTTGTTGCTACACGTTTTGTTACATTGCTTATGTTTTAAACAACATATTTTCCCCCAAATATAAGACTAACATCTGCTGAAAAAAAAAAATGAGGGAGGATATAGGGAAGAAAGGACCCTTAGAAAACACTGAACGGTACAAAGAAAAAATTGTTACAGGCCTTTGTAAACTTGAAAGGCATTATGATAATGATGCTCTAAGAGTTGATGATATATAGGGATTAAATAGCAGTTGGACTGACGTTTCCTATTAGTATAACCTTGAAATTGGGCTCCCTGGGTCTCAGTTATCTCGTTTACGTAATGAGAATACGTATCTCACAAGTTGCTTTAAAAGTTAAATATGAAATATGTATACATATGTGATATTCTGTATGTAAAGTGCTTAGCACAGTACCTGCGTCATAACAAATGCTCAGTAAACTTTTACCTTGCATTAGGGCCAAAATTGTCATTGCATCATTACTATCAACCACACCTATGCCTACTGCCCATCCCATTAGGCTCCCCTCCTGGGGTGAGGAACTGCAACATGAGAAATATTTTCTACTTTGTTGCTAAAATTTTTAATAAACTTGCCCCAGTTAGATTATAGATGGTGTAAATATCTATTAGGAGTGAAGAAGGTTTGGGCTTAGGCTCACTCCAGCTGTTTCTGTAGGGTTCGGGGAGTGCTGTCCTGAGTATTGAGCCCTTCCAGCTGCCTTTGTGTGGTTGCGGCAAATGGTCCCTACTCAGAGACACTTGATTAATAGGGACAGAGCAGGTTTGGCTTTTTGCTGAGACATAGCCTGTGTGTCAACAGTGAGCCAGCTGTAGGGATGACCTGGGGAAACATACCCACAAGAACCTCCTCCTCAAGGATGTCTAGCCCTTTGGAAGTCCCAGTCATCATCCTAATGGTTATCCCCACTTCCACTCCCTCAGCTACTTCCACAAAACAGATCTGGACCCTGTGTGCCCTTGCTTCAACTCAACACAGTTAACTCTGATTTTAATCATCATATTTATCACTATCTGTTATGTTCTTGCGTATGTCTTTCTTGGGTACTTTTTATTATCTGCCCTTCACTTATCACTATCTGATGTTGTTTATGCATTTTTATTTGCTTATTATCCATCCATACTTCTTACACATACTGTCCAGTACAATTTAGTTCCTTGACAGCAAGGATCATGTCTGCCTTATTCACTGCTGTATCTCACTGAGAACCTGGCACACTCTCCCAAAGTGTGATCAGAAGAGATTCTACCCAGAGACACCAGACATGCAGTAATCATCACAATTTGTTAGAGCTTGCAGAAATGCATCCCCAAATAAACAAGGGCAAAGGTCCTTGAGCCCTTTATATACCCACCATCAGAATTTCATCACAGGGAATAATAGGTCAGCTTTCCCATGGCAAGAGTATATTTAGTGTTACTTGTCCCTTCTCTTTCCTCTCTTACAAACCATCAGCCTGGCTTTTAAGCATTATGCTTTTTTCATATAGCCCTTCCCTGTGAGGCTACAACTCCCTTTGCAAAAGTAATCATGAACATATTACCTCTTTCCTATATCTTTCTCCACCCTAGGACACACCAAAAAGCACTCATTGTCAGTGTGTAAGGCTACTTGAAAACTTGCCATATCTCCATTTTGCTACATTTTTCAGGCTATCTCCAATTTTTAGTGCAATGCAGTTTTTCTTATCCAATCTCTTTTTGCAAGCAAGTTGCTTGGCTAAACTAAAGTCCACTTAGAATCACATATTCATTCAAAGACTGGGACCAGAAAAGGAGAGATGTAAGCTGTGCTCTTGAAGATTCTTTTCTATAAAGGGTGACCTTGAAAAGCCCTGCAGAAAGTGGCCTCTTCAGTCCTACATGCTTCACCACCACTGTGCCTGCTCACAAAGTAAGCGTTCAGGCCATGGACTTGTCAAGCATCACTGCATAGAGAAAAGACATTGCTTTCACGACTGCCCCAACTGATCTTTTTTTCCTCTTCTTTTTTTTTCCAGGCACATCCATGTGTTCATGCTGTAGCTGATCTTAAGATAAAGAAATGTTGGAAGCTGGGACGGTAATGATATGACATATTCTAAGGGCAGAAACCCATTTCCCTAGAACTGAAATACCTGCCTCATTTAAGGCTACCAGATGACACATGGTTTCACAAGTGTTCACAACACTTCATTTACTTTACAAAACTCAACTAATTAATTCTTGCATTCCTTCCCCCCGGGGTAAAACAAAGCTGCAGTTGTATCTAGGGCCTGAGTAGCAGTTGCTTGTATGACAAGAAATAGAACCGAGGAAAGATCTGCGAAGAGGAACTTGTAACGGATATTCAGACACAGGGTTTGTTGTTGTTGTTTGTTTGTTTTTTAAAGCAGTGGCAGCGTTGCTTCTCTCTCTAGCCAGAGACCCCAGACTCCAGTGCCCACTGGCGTGTGCTTTTCTCTCACACACTCTCCCACCATGTCAGGCTTAGCACTAAGTTAGAGATCACATTCTCAGGGGGCATGGACCATCTCTCAAACAGACAATGAAAAGCCATCTTAATGGGGGAAATGAGTCATCCAGGGAGCCAGGAGGAAGATGGGTACACCTTGACAATAATGGGCCACAGGAAGTCGATCCATTACGCATTATGCCTTAGCACACCCACCCATACTCTCCCTTACTCCCGCAGGGTGCCCCAATGGCCCATAGTCCACTGACGGCACACTCCACTCCTCAGATCTAACTAATGATGCCCACCTACCAAGCACGTTTTCAATTTAAGCAGTCCCCAGCTCGCTACCCCGCCCTTCTCATTCCTCTCGATGGAGGTAATTAACTAGTTGACTGCTTATTAGTCCTTCTGTTGATGAAGATTTCAGGCTCATACTAAAGTCTGATACTAAAATAGGTAAAGATTTGTGACACTGGCAGGGAAGAAAAATTCGAAACCAGCTAGCAAAAACTTTCCTGAAGGATAAGATACTCAGGAGTTTAAAATTACCTTAAGGGGGTGGATTCCGCACCATGAATCCCTTTTCCCCCTCCCCCTAGCTCCCGATCATGAAAGATCAGTAACCTTAGACATAAATGACAAATTCTGTGACTAATAGGTTTCTTCCTGGGGGCTCCTCTGGGAACTCGGGAGGTAACCGTGTGTGTGTACAAGGTCCACAGAAGGGAAAAAGTCACAGGTTCCTTGAGACCCCGACCCTGCTCCCTTAGCCACCCGGTCTTGGGTCGCGGCGTCCCGGGCGCGGCGCGCGCAGGAAAACGCCGCGCTCCGGCTGCGATGCGCCACCGGGGGATGTGCCCGCGACCCCCCGCGCGCTCGCGTCCGCACCCGCACCCCGCGCCCGCCCGCGCAGCGTGACTGGCCGCCGCCGCCGCAGACCCGGCTGCGGGAGGCGCGGAACGCAGAGCCAGAGAGGCGGGCGGCTGCTGCCTGGCGTCCGCCACGCCGTCCGCCCTCCTCCGCTCCCTCCGCCCCTCCCCTGGCGGCCGCGCTGCTGGGAGCCCGGGAAGCCCGGGCGCCGCGGCTCAGAGCCCGCAGCTCGGGCACGGGGACCGGCACCGAAGCGGGGGCGCGGGAGCGCGGAGGGGGCCCCGGCCTGGGCGGAGAGAGCCGCGTGTGCGAGCGTCGGCGTGAGAGCCAGGGCTGCTCCCCTGCTCGGCGCGGACCCCGCCGGCCCCAGGTCCGCAGCCAGGAGCCTCCCTGCCTGTGCCCCAGGCGCGCGCGACGCAGCCATGAACACCAACGATGCCAAGGAGTATCTGGCCCGGAGGGAAATCCCTCAGCTTTTCGAGGTAGGGGCTGGGGCCGGCACACGGGCGGGAGGATCCGGGAACGGCGTCTCCAGGGCGCAGGGTGAGGCAGCCGCGCCCCGTCCCACCTTCCCCACGCGGGGCATGGAAGTGAGGGGGTTTGCAGACGCTCCCTCGCCCGCTCGCCCTAGGGTAGTAGCCTTTCCGCGGGTTGCTAGGGTCCCCGCTAGGTGGCTGGTCTTAGAAGCACGAATCTCACAGATCAAGTTTCAGCCTTCGAGGGGGTTCTGGAAGCAGACTGCCCCAGCTCCCCCCTCGGATGTGGACGCCCAGGTGGGCTTCGGATATTGGCCGGGCCTCGCACATTGGCCGGGCCTCGCGCTCAGGGGACGAGGGCCAAGCAGGGTGGCTACATTGTCGCCCAGCATGGAGCAAAGACTGAGGGGTCTAGGGCCCTAGCCCCTCCACGCGCGAGGGTCGGGACCCCTGCGGAGAAGGGGAGATGTGGGCGAAAGCAGCCCTGGCCAGGGACAGCTTGGAGGAGAAGGATGAAAATGCGAAAAACAAATCCCAGCCCATCAAGTGCGGCGCTGCCTCCCCGGTGACAGGCACCCTTTCCTGCTCTGCGCTTTCTGTGAATGAACTCCTGAGCACGTTTTTCTGTCGCCTTAGAAAGGATGGTTCTCCCTCGCCTCTCCGGCCGCAGCTTTCGCCTGCGCTCTCCGACCCACCTGGAGATGGCGGGTTGGGGAGGGTGCGGCGAGGCAGGCGTAACTCCTGTTGCTCTGTCTTAAGACCACATCACAGCATCGCCTGCACTAGGGACCCGGGGAGAAGCGGACACTGTGAGAATGTGAGAGAGGAGGCTTGAGGGAGGAACTAAAAAAAAAAACCCTTGGTTACTTCCAAGCCACAGCCTCTGGCTTTTTGTTCTGTCTTTTTGTTTTCTTTCCTTCTCTTGATATTTGAATTAAACACATTCCTGAATCCTAAGTGCTTTTGCTTAGGTTTATTAAAAAAAAAAAAAAAAGAATGAAAGCAAGCCAAGCTTAATAAGGCGAGCACTGAAAACGGAAATCCATTCGCTGCAAAACTGGCCCCCCATTTCTGAAAAATGATAGCCTGATAGAGTAAACGAAAAGTCATGAGTTCGTTTTCCTGTTTGAGAGATTTGTTCTGTTAAAAGGAATTTAAACACACAACTTGGAGAAATAATTTGCCCCAATGTCCTCAAACTACCTTTAAAATGGGCCGCCATAATTACAGATCTTCATTTTTTTCCTCTCACTTCTGTATGCGCCACTGTTTTCAGGTCATCGGAAGCCAAGATTTGCAGGTAAACCACCCACTGAGCTCACGTGTGGTGTGTGAAGCCCAAATCCAGAAAATGTGTTACTCCTGCATGAAAATAAGCAGGTGCTGTTGCATAAGGACAGGTCTTGGAAGTGTGTGGGAATCTTGAGATTTTTTGCTTTTTAATTTTCCAAAAGTAAATATGGAGATTAAGAGCTGAAGTTTTTTCTCACAAATATTACTACTGAGATCAATTTCATTTCTACACTTCTAAAAGAATAATTTAAAACATCTGTAAGAGGGCCACCTGATTGCAAAATACTACTAATTAGTGAGTCCTTTGTTTTTTAAATAAATGTGGGTACTGTTTTTCCTCCTTGGCAGAAGGTAGCCCCAAAGAATTTTGATAGTTTGTTCATGAAAATCTACACTGTGCAAATAAGTGATAGCAGGTGTTTTTGTTCAGGTGTTATGCTTTTTGTTGACTTTTCTGCATTTGAATGGGAAATTTTTAAAACAGTGCACACCCAGAAAAGGAAGTCAGCTTGCTTAAGTGAAATGCAGTATTACGGTGTACTTAGATTTGATCCCGAATGATGGGAAGTTGGAAGAAGACTGCTGGCTTTCAAAGGCTCTGTCTTCCACTAAGATTCATCCATTAAGATGAATCTGTTGTACACTCTGCAAGAGGGAAGCAAAACCTGGCATTTATCCATGTGCTGAGTATGGACTATAAAACTAAATACTTTAGGTTTTTAAAGTGGATTTTCTCCATCAAAATCACAATATTCTGGGTATATAAAGTTTAGCAATTAGGTATCCATCAAACTCCAAAACATTGGATTGGTCCCAGCTGTGCTTGTTAGACACCATTATAGACCAATTGACTGATTACTGAATCTACATATTGTCAAACAAGTAGATATATCTAAATGACCTTTTCAAACTTCTTTCTGATTTGAGAGATCTCTGGTAGGTTTATGTTTGAAATGTGTTTCTGTTTTTACATTAAATTTTCTTTTTTAAAAAAAAACAACTTTCTCCTGGTTTTGTCATGAATTTTTAATTCCATCTAACCTTGTGTTTATATTGATTTTATACCTTAGAGCAGAGATTTGGCAATTAATTTGAATAGAATGGAAAGTCAAATTATTCAGGCTCTCAAAGGATTAACTCAGAGACTGAGTAACAATGTCTTCTGGTTGTCTTCAATTCCTGATAATGGCTGGCTTTTAGAGGAAAGGATTTAAATTATACAAGAAGGAGTAGAACTCATTGTCCACTTTTAAAATCAGTACCCTTTGGTAATCCATTTTGTTTAGGGAGGCTGGAAATGTATATTTTCCAGTCAGAAAAGATTCATTAAGTGTTTTCACCCATTTTAGGCAATAATAGTAGGGATAAAGAAAAGTAAAAGACCTAAGCCTGAGTAATTCATATTGTAGTTGGAGTATGCATGGAGCACAGAGAATCTAGTATTTTATTTTACCCTTTATCAAATTTTTGCAAGATGAACAGAGAGGAATATATAGGTTTTGGAATCAGAAACATTGAGTTGGAATCCTGGTCCTAGGAGTTTCTAGCTGAGTAACCTTGAGCAAGTCAATAACATCTCTGAGCCATGATTTCCTAATCAGTAAAATGGGATAATAATGCCACACAGGGCTGAGAGTATGTTGGGTAGGCTAATGCAGATATGACTCAGAGGTCTTTATGTATCAATAAAGCTAACAACGGCTCAGTGTATAGGAGGAATGTAAGAAGCTAAACTGCAGTGTGTGTGTACATAGCACAGATTTTGACACACAAACTGGATTGGTTGCCTGAGTTAGTCTCTCTCTGCAATTGGACTTGTCTCATGGAGTTACCCATTCTGTTTGGGATTTCAGAAAACAAATGTATCTAGTAAGAATTGCCTACCATTCTGGGCAAATTACACAAGAATAATTTGAATATAAAATACTATATTTAGGAAAGATATCAGCCTTTCAAATGGTGTTTTGTATATTAATAATGTATGTTGGTGATAATAATCCTTTATGCTTTTTCCATGAAATACTGTAAAAGAAAATATTTTGCACATCAGGCCAGTTCCCAGGAGTCAACATTTCCAAACTTGTAACATTTTTAGAAACTAGTACATGTGACACTTTGGACACCAGGAACAGAAAATGTAATAGCAGAATCGTGCTTTTTGCCGCCTCTGGCATCTTAGTGGTTATTGTAGTGACTTACTGTGTATCAAATAGCAATTTTTTAGTTTCAGACTTCAATTTGTTTGAGTCTGTCTCAGACTTGAGTTTTGAGGGATTTTTTTTCCTAATCAGAAAATGGTTTAATATGCACCTACCGTATACCAGGGAAAGTGTCAATTGCTGAGGATTGAAAAATAAATGAGATATGCTCTGTGTTTTTGAAGAGTTTATAGTTTACAAAAGGAGACCAACACCTAAACCAAGGGTTTCAGAGTAAATAACAAGTGTGATGTTCCATGCTGGTACCGTGGGAACACAGAAACACAGAGGAGGGAGTCCGAGGCCAACCTAGCAATTCGAGGGAGACTTCCTGATAATAATAACTAAAACCACCAACATTTATTGCATCCTTACTATATGGTAGGCACTTCATAGTAAAAATACTAATTTTTTCATTCTTAAACCCTATGAGGCATTTATTATTGCCCCCATTTTATAGAAGAAACTGAGACTTGGAGACTTCAAGAATGGGTAGGAGGAAGATAAATAATGACAGGGCATTTTTCACATGCTGTACTTTATCTCACTGTGATAAGGATTTTCTGTTTTAAACTAGTCTGAATTGCTTAAAAGGCAGAAAATGCAGAGCTGAAAACTAATTTGTCAGGAATTTGAGGGATTATCTTAATTATTCAAATCATGATTTTGACTCCAATTGTTTATTAAAAGACAAATGCAAAGGACAAAAACAACCCAGAATTCAAACATGGGACGTAACACTATTTTAACAAAGGTGGTTTTAAAGCGTATTTGTACCTGTTTTGTTATATTTCAGAGCCTTTTGAATGGACTGATGTGTTCTAAGCCGGAAGACCCAGTAGAGTACTTGGAAAGTTGTTTACAGAAAGTAAAGGAGCTAGGTGGCTGTGACAAGGTGAAATGGGATACATTTGTCAGCCAGGAGAAGAAGACCTTACCTCCTCTAAACGGAGGACAGCCACGGAGATCCTTTCTAAGAAATGGTAATGTATATGTGAATAATAGACAGTTTTATAGTTACAGCAGTTCTCTTTAAAACATATATAGGCTGTAGGCAGTGATTTAATTTATTGAGTTTACAAATGCCTAGAAGAATATAAGTCCCTGGAACATGATTAATCCCTCTGTGCTACTAATTCTAATCACCTCCCTCATAAGACAACCAAAATTATATACCATTGTCCAGCAATTCACTAACAGGTTAATGAAATTTTACATTACGTCATCATTTGGCAAAGTAAATGACATTAGCAAACCATGAATTTTCCTTAAAATTGCAAATAAGACTTTTCCAACTAAATGAGTAGAAAACAGGTAAAATTGGTAGTTATTATGTAACAATTCAACATTTTACATTAGCTGGAAAGAGAATTGGCTTACTAACACGTTACCAAGTTCAGAGTTCATATTAATGCCTCTGCATAAATTCGTGTAAAGTTTATACTAGTTAATAAAAATGTATTAAATAGTTACTGAATGCAGTGTTCGGATTAGGCATTTGAGTGCTATAAAAGAAGTAGAAGAAGTAAACTTGTTTAAATTTTAGGAGTTTAGAACTAAAACTGGAGTTCATTAGAGAAGATTTGTGGTGTTCTGATCTCTTTCTGAAATATGTGCTTATCAAAATTAGGGGTTCAACATCAGCCAACCAGCCTTTGAGGCTCTAGAAGAAGTTGAGAAGTATAATACTATGTGCAAAATAGAATCCGTTCCAATCAGGAGGAACTAAGTTAATTCTTTTCTAAGAATTTCTAAAATTCTTTTGTAAAATACTGTGACCCCATGTACAAGATCACTATATTTTCAAAACTTAAACCATTCTCCAAAACTGTAGCACATAAAGTTATGCTGTACAGACAGAATTTGAAGTGACAACAATTCATCTTGTAATGAATATAAGCAGGAAACAAATCTTAGTTTGTTTAACCTTTTTTAGTCATGATCCACTTAGATTTTATTTGAGTACAGTATGGGTAAAAGTCATAGTGGGCTGATTTTCAAGAAACACAAGCAAAAGAGGGAAAGTAGAAATAACATTTCCCCAGAAATATCTCCAAAGAGAAGAGTCCCTATTCATGCAGGAGTCAATACTAGGTGATGTAGATTTGAGTACCCAGATGTTTTGCTGATGTGACACCCCCCACCAACCAAATTTCCCAGTGCTGAGTTGAGAAGCAACCAAGATATCTGAAATTGTTGCTTAAAACTAATTTCAGAAACTTTCAAATGTTATAACAGACCTAAAAACAGAGACGTAATTAGAAATACTTGGTATGACCATAAAGTAACAAGATTAGCATTCCACGTTTTAGAGAGCAGTTAATCTCATTACTCTACAAGGTCTCTCACCCCATCCATCTCACACAGATAGATGGTAAACATCACTCAGTACAAAATAAGCCATGTGTTTACATTCTGTGGTAAGTCCTAAGGTTAAAGTTGTATCTTCCTATGCTCACTAAATTGAATTTGCACCCAATATTTTGATTTGACCCTTAGAACCATTCCAGTACCAAAGAGACTTTATTCTTCCCGTGCATTCTACTTACAGACACAGTTTCTGGTTGATAACAGAACAGAATCCCAAGGTGTAAAGTTTGCTGTTTGTAAATCAGCAAAGTTTCTAGTTCACTGAGAACAGCCTAGGATACGCAGAGAAGCGAGTGCACTGAATTGGAATGTAGGGCTCCACTTCACACTGTGTAGACGCAGCTTAGACTTGGCATCTCCGTGGGCCGCAGGTACTCTTGTGAGTCACCAGAGTACCTTAAGCCAGGTGCTGCTGAAGCACATTCCTTACTACTGCTTTCGTGAACAAAATGATATTTTAGTGGGTTTGAGTAATTCATCCACATTCCCAAAATGGCTAACTTTCTTCCCAGGTGTTTCATACTGTTAGAATCTAGCTTAGGGTTAAATGTATACCCCATACCCTTGTTAGATCAAGAGAGATAAATATGGGGAACTGCTTTCTAAACCTTAAAGCATTAATAAACCTCAGATATTACTGGATTTAGTCTAGATATTTTTATACTTTTTTTTTTTTTTTTTTTGAGACAGAGTCTCACTCCCTTGCCCGGGCTAGAGTGAGTGCCGTGGCATCAGCCTAGCTCACAGCAACCTCAAACTCCTGGGCTCAAGCAATCCTTCTGCCTCAGCCTCCCGAGTAGCTGGG
>CAUYRT010016231.1:0-12324 GCA_963574885.1 Lepilemur ruficaudatus | reverse complement strand
TCTCACTCTGTTGCCCGGGCTGTAGAGTGCTGTGGCATCAGCCTAGCTCACAGCAACCTCAAACTCCTGGGCTCAAGCAATCCTTCTGCCTCAGCCTCCCCAGCAGCTGGGACTACAGGTGTGCGCCACCATGCCCAGCTAATATTTTTATATATATGTTTAGTTAGCCAATTAATTTCTTTCTATTTTTAGTAGAGACGGGGGTCTTGCTCAGGCTGGTTTCGAACTCTTGACCTTGAGCGATCCACCTGCCTCGGCCTCCCAGAGTGCTAGGATTACAGGCGTGAGCCACCATGCCCAGCCTCTTTTTTTTTTTTTTTTTTGAGGTGGAGTCTCACTCTCTCACCTGGGCTAGAGTGCAGTGGCGTGAGCCTAGCTCACAGCAACCTCAAACTCCTGGGCTCAAACAATTCTGCCTCAGCCTCCCAAGTAGCTGGGACAATAGGTGCAAGCCACCATGCCCAGCTAATTTTTCTATTTTTAGTAGAGATGGGGTCTCGCTCTTGCTCAGGCTGGTCTCGAACTCCTGAGCTCAAGTGATCCTCCTGCCTCAGCCTCCCAAAGTGCTAGGACTACAAGTGTGAGCCACCACGCCCAGCCCTGATAACTTCTGACAGTCTGTCATAATCACTGTAATGACCAACATTGTGGAGCACCTGTAGACCCTCAAGTAATGTGCTAAGTCTACAATGGCTTGTATTCTCACTGATGCCTAGTTAGCCAGTGGAACCCAGTATTGGATAGGTATTCTTTTTCCACTGTATGAACCAGCAAATGAAACTCTAAGAGATTGTAAGTAATTGTCCAGAATCACATAGTAATCACATAGAACCACAAGTAATACGTTGCAAGGCTAGGTTTAAACTCTCAGCAAGCTACACCTTTTTCCCTGTTATGTGCTGACTGACTTCATTGTTTTCTCATTTTATTCCTATTTCATTTTCTGGTTCTAGTTTACATTCCAGTTGTTCACTGGTTAGTTTCGTGTTTGTGAAAGATCTCTTAGGGGCTTGAAAGCAAAGACAGTGGGCACATTTCCGAGGTTCTTGAGTGGTCACCTCAAACTCCACCTCTTTTCTGACCGTTGGTTTCACCGAGACAGTACACTTGGATGACACAGTGTACTTGTATACTTGTTCGTTATGAATAAAGGAAGAGAACAGCGCATCCCATTTTACGGCAGTCGGTGTCTTCTGACTTGTCAGTTTTCAGCAGCATGGGCTTGTTTTGTTTGTTTCTTATCCTCCTAACTTCCACCTTTCTTTTTCAGATGTGCAGCCAGCCAGCTGTCAGCCAGCTTCTGAGCAACGTCCGCTCTCAGTGCATATCCCATACCGCATTAGTGCTGCAGGGCTCCCTGACGCAGCCGAGGTGAGAAGAACCATCATGTGCTTGGTGTTAGAAGGCAGAGGAACCTGCCCGTCAGTGGATGTCAGGCTGTCCAGCCATTCTACAGCACCTTGGATAACTACCCCCATCACCCATAAAATGAAAGTGTTTGATTAAATGATCCCCGAGGTCCCTTTCCGTCTCTGAAATACTATGAAAATGAAACATCCTTTTCTTCCTCATCTTCTAAAGTAGTGCAAAGCATATTTTAAAAAGAAATTAGGGCCAGGTGCAGTGGCTCAGGCCTCTAATCCCAGTACTTTGGGAGGCCAAGGCGGGAGGATTGCGTGAGGCCAGGAGTTTAAGACTAGCCTGGGCAACATAGTTAGACCGGGTATCTACAAAAAAATAAGAAAAATTAGCTGGGCATGGTAGCACACGCCTGTATAGTCCCAGCTGCTCTAGAAGCTGAGGCAGGAGGATTGGTTGAGCCCAGGAATTCAAGGCTGCAGTCAGTTAGAATTGTTCTACTACACTCCAGCCTGGGCAACAGAGTGAGACCCATCTCTAAAAAAAAAAAAAACAAAACAAAATTAGTTATGTTTTAAGAGTTCTGTGTGCTTTTTGAAATAGACTATTGTTGAAATATGTAGACATCAAGACAGAAAATTAGTAATTTAGTTTAAAAGCAACTGCTTTTTGTGTGGATCATCACCTTCCGTGTATCACACAATTTCTGTTGTTCAGTCAGTAATAAAGAACAGTAATGGAATAGATAATTTGTGAAATCACCCAGAGTACTACATTATTTGTTTGTTTTTGAGAGTTCCATAAAGGTTTCAAGTTTTTAAAAAGGTAGTATACTTCATTTCTTCTATGCAAAAAATAGCCAAAGGATTTTAGATATTAATTCATTTAGAATGAATAAAGTTACATTTATTTATTCTGGGTATTCTTATATTGTTTTCCATCTCATAACCGTATATTTTTGAAACTTTTCAAAAAGAAGGAAAATTGTGTACATGTACCAAAACTCAAAAAATATTCCATGGTTTAAATTAATAAGAAATTTTTAAAAATCTTCAGCCACTGCTAGTCTTTTTTTGCCCCCATTTTGGATGAGGCATAAACAAATAAGTAAAAGAAACATACAGTGCATCATTTGTTTTAATGCTTCATTTTTAAAGGTCTCTGTGTAGTTGAAAAGATGGATTATTTTGAATTCCTATAGGATCTCATTAAAAATGCCAAAAAATGATTGCTAATGATAAGAAGGGTGTTATCTTTTGGCTAAAACTATTGTTCAGAATATTTGGGAGATTTCAAGTTTGACTTTTGACTGGGTGGTTGTTACTGACATGATATTTCGTGTGCTTTGTTACATGGCAATAAGGTGATTTCATCGTAGTCCTTGATTTTCATGGGTCCACAGGTCCATGCAGCAGCCATCCTTCCTAGTGCCGTATATGCTGTGTAGGAATCTCCCGTATGGCTTCATTCAAGAACTGGTCAGAACTACTCACCAGGATGAAGAAGTGTTCAAGCAGGTATGGTCGTATGAGTTTGTTACTGCAACTTTGCCTAAGAGTTTCCATGCTGAGGCTGATTTCTAAACACATCACATATTGAAAAATTTTGTTTCTGAATTTGAACATGTATGTATTATTTGCCTAGGGAAAAGACCTACCTGAGATTATTTCTTGAGGAATAAGGATTGAAAGCTGCGCTGTTCAAATCACTTGTCCATTTCAACTAATTAGTCAAGCTAATTAGTCTTTTATTTTTATTTTTATTTTTTGACACATAGTCTCATTCTGTCGCCTGGGGTAGAGTGCTGTGGCATCAGCCTATCTCACAGCAACCTCAAACTCCTGGGCTCAAACAATTCTTCTGCCTCAGCCTCCCGAGTAGCTGGGACTATAGGTGCAAGCCACCACGTCCAGCTAATTTTTTCTGTTTTTAATAGAGGTGGCATCTCGCTGTTGTTCAGGCTGGTCTTGAACTCCTGACCTCAAGGGATCCTCCTGCCACAGCCTCCCAGAGTGCTAGGATTACAGGCATGACCCACCATGCCTGACCAAACATTAGTGTTTTAAATAAAGTCTATGCTAAGTGTTTTGGGAGATAAAAAAATATAAGGCCCTGCCCTTGATTCCAAGGAGCTTTTAACAGAAGAACACCAAAAGATAGCATAAGGCATGCTGTGCGTTTGCCAGATGAGTAGTGTTAAAAGTTAGTTCTCTAAGTTTATAAGATTAATAAATTAACCCATGGCCGTTTGCATGCCACTTAGAATCTTTGTCTTCTCACCACTAAACTAGGAAAGATGTCTTGTTTCTTACTAATTATTCCATTAAGTATTTATACATTGTTTGATACTTCATTTGTATAAAGTTAAGTGAAAATGAAGATATGTGATATTTAATAATAAAACTGTTCACTTAGTCTGGAAAGTTTCTTCCAAGGTGAAATTTTGGCATTAACATTTTCATTGCTGTTTTATGGACCTGTTCTGTAAAGTAAGCACTTTGCCCAGAATCTTCACATGGTTGCTTCCCTTAGATGAAAGAATTTTTATAAAATTTTCTTACAGTTTGCTGCATCATCATTTCTTTCTTTGTGTGACTAGAGGAAATAACAGGGGCAGTAGCTATAATTGGTGTGATTCCTTTTACTCTGTTTTATCCCTAATGTTATTCATAACTATTAATTTTAAGACCTTTTAATTCTCTGGAATTGTATTTTCAGTAGTCTTGAAAAAATTCATAAAAGAAGAACCCAGGATTCAAGAATAAAAATTCCAGTTATTGTTGTGTACTCTATCCGGAGTGCATTAACTGCTTACCCTAAACGATGGTCTTGTTGACTTACAGGAATACTAAGGCAGCATAGTAAGCTTTCATCTTTAGAAAGATAAGTGAACTCTGATGAAAATAAATAACTGTCTTAGAAGGTTTAAGTGGTGCAGTATTAATACATTATGCATGTAATGGGTATTAATTAGAATAGTTTTCCTATTCAAAAGATATCATTTGAACATACAGGCAGTAGTTTAAACTATATAAGATCAGTCCAGTGATCATCCGAAAGGGGTACATTATGCCTATTTCATTCATAAACAAACTTAAAACACAGATATTATGAAATGACCTCTTTGGGTTTTTTAAATTGAGGTGAAATTCACATAATGTCAAAATCACTGTTTTCAAGTGTGTAATACAGTGGCATTTAATGCATTTACAGTGTTGTGTAATCACCACAGACATGTTTAGTTTTAATCCCAGAATTCTGATCCTTCTCAACCACTCCTTGTGTTTTCTCACGTGCAACCGTGTGTTTTTTCTGGAGAGAAAAGATGAGTGGACTGGAGCTGCTGAGCTGAAAAACAGCATTTTACCTTTTGTCTTAAAAGAGCAGCAAATGTGAATTATTAAATCTTTCACTAAAATTTTTACCTTGTTTTGACATTTGAGTGGTGTTCACAGATAAACAGAAATAAATAGCAGCTAGAATTTAGGATTAGAGATGAATATTTCTAGCATTTTTTAAATCCATGCTGGGAGGCATTTATTTTAAAATAAGAGAATTATTTAAAATATGTAGATCACATAAATAATGTAATTTTGACTATTTGAAAAATATATGTAGTAAAATTATGTCTAGTTATTACACTATTACACTATTATTAAGCCCTACTTGCACAAGTGGATAACTGTACTATAAAGGGTAAAGGTATTTTACTTTATAGCATTCCTGAGAAAATGCTTAGAATTTTTTTTGGATGACCAACTATAAAATTTATGTTTGGTGATTCCAGAGCTTCTATTTGTCTTTTCTTCTTCTTCTTCTTTTTTTGAGACAAGGTCTTGCTCTGCTGCCTGGGTAGAGTACAGTGGTGTCATCATAGCTCACTACAACCTCAAACTCCTGGGCTCAAGCAATCCTCCTGCCTCAGCCTCCTGAGTAGCTGGGACTTCAGGCACACACCACTACACCTGGCTAATTTTTATATTTCTTATAGAGATGAGGTCTTACTGTGTTGCTCAGGCTGGTCTCAAACTCCTGGCCTTGAGCTGTCCTCCTGCCTCAGCCTCCCAAAGTGCTAGGATTACAGCCACTGTGCCTGGCCTGTTTTTTCTTCTTGATTACAATGTTGACATTCCCTACCCCCACACCCTGAGTGTTGCTTCTCCATTTTTAGCTGGTTTATGAAAGCATATTACTTCCACCCTGATTGTTTGAGTTGCAAAAACTAGAATGAGCTGTTCCAGAGCTGTGTTGATATCTCAAAACACTCCACAGATACTGTGTAATCCATGGTATGTTTGTGCTGTGCTCTTTAAATGACTAAGGTGCTCAGCGTGATGGGATGAAATTAGTAGGAAAGGGAAGTTTTCAAGTTTCTCTTGGCTTCATATTATACTTCCTTTACAACTTGTGGTATTCAGATTGTCAGCTGTTGTTTACAACATCTTCTACTTAGTGCTGTCAGTCTTGAATCCCAACCAACTCCCTAAATGTGTTGATCAGCGAGTACATTGTGAAATTTGAAGGTGACCTGTGCTGAGTAAATCTTGCACAGTGTTACCCCGTATTAATGGTAAACTTCCATAAAAGTAGTTTGCAGTGCTCTTAAGCTCCAATACAAGGTTAGTATATTAATTACATCCTGTGTGGAGGTAAGACATTCTAACTAAAGCTTTTTTTTTTTCAGTTTCAACATTTACCAGCCATCTCTTTGCTCCAACTTAAGTTTAACAGTAATATCCGTTGTCAATCTTTTTTCTTGTTTTCCACAAAATAAACAGGAAAAGACTTTATATATATATATATATATTTTTTTTTTTTTTTTTTTTTTTTTAGACAAAGTCTCACTTTGCTACCCAGGCTAGAGTGCCGTGGCGTCAGCCTAGCTCACAGCAACCTCAAACTCCTGGGCTGAAGCGATCGTTCTGTCTCAGCCTCCCGAGTAGCAGGGCTACAGGCTTGCGCCACCATGCCTGGCTAATTTTTCTATATATTTTTAGTTGGCCAATTAATTTCTTTCTATTTTTAGTAGAGACAGGGTCTCGCTCTTGCTCAGGCTGGTTTCGAACTCCTGACCTTGAGCGATCTACCTGCCTCGGCCTTCCAGGCCTGTTAGGATTACAGGCGTGAGCCACTGCACCTGGCCAGAAAAGACTTTTTAGAAGTATGTGGATGGAGATGAAAAAATATTGGAACTTCTAATTGTTTCTACAGATTATAGCTGCTTGGTAATCAAGAATCTATTAGTTGCTGAGATGTGTAGAATTAAGTTGATTAGAGCAGGGACCCTTGGAGAGTCCTTCAGCAGGCTCCAAATTTGTGGGTTTCCGTTGAATTACTGGGAGTCCTGCCAGAGTGTGAAGGTTCACCAAAACCCTCTCATTTCTGGAGAATTCAGCTTCGTTACTTTGTGGTTAGCCTTGTCAAAGGACAGGTCAACACTCTGGCTGAATTCTAAACTCCAAGCTTTTTCTTAGGGAAAGGGTAGAAATGCCTGAACATTCAGGTTCAGCACCTTATTTGACATGCATCCTATTCTTAGATTTTCTTAAACTTCTGTTTCTGGTTTTTTTTCTTATAGATCTTTATCCCCATTTTACGAGGCCTGGCTCTTGCTGCCAAAGAGTGCTCCCTCGATAGTGACTACTTCAAATACCCCCTCATGGTAAAACTTCATTCTTTTTCTTTAACCCATTTGGTAGATGTTTTTCTTTTAGATTATTTTAACATACACTTTTCTTTCAGGTCCATGATCAGCCTTGTTTTCAAATTTATGAAATCATTGTGTTGGCCATGCAGTGTTTGGTGTGCAGTGAGATGCGTCAGTGAAGACAGTTAGCAGCCTGGTACATATTGCACTTATCCAGTCCTAGACAGGAGTCAGTGATGCTCTCATTGAAATGTACTTCACCATATTAGATGGCTTATAAAAAACATAATTATTGGTGGTATCCTTCCAATTCTCCTAGTAATGAGCATGCCATATTTGGGATTAAATTTGTTTTTTAAGAAACGATTAAAAAGGCAGAGTTATACTAAGAAAAGTAATGCAGTTTTATCTTTATACATTGACTTCCGTGCAGAATATCTCATAGTAACTCTCTTGTCCGTCCTCCCTGTTTCCTGATGCCATACGCTTCAACTGCAAGCTTTTCCTGGGAAACATAGGTCTGCTTTGCCCCTTGAGATACTTAGAGCAAGCGTAAATTGTAGACAGAATCCTCAGCTAGATTCTCTTGGGGGGACTTGGCTGTGGTAAAAACTCTGGAACCAGAATGAAAACAAGAGGCTCTTTTCTATACTGGATTTGCTGCTTTGAAATTTTTGAAGAAAAATATTTTAAAGTGTTACTGAATACTTTTCATTACAGAAGTTTGAAGGAATAAATTTATGTATAAATATAACCTCGTATAAATTGAGGCCATGGTTACACTGAGTTTTTTACTGTATTTGTTCCTTTTGCTCGTACTACTGATTTGGTTCCGGTATTCCACGCACTCATTACTGACTGAGGATCTGTTCCGTGCTGGGCACTGGGAGCACAGGAGCTAGTGAGACAGGGTCCCTCTGCTGAAGGCACTTAGAACCTACTGGAAAAATCAAAACCCCAGCAAAACAAGGGGACAGTGACACGGTGGTAAACGCTAAAACAAAGGTGTACACAGAGAGTACATTTATCTATTTTTTAAAAAAATCTGTCATCATAGCACTAAAAGGCTAAAAGGTAAAGATAATGCTGGGAAATTAGAAGGTGAAACAGGAATTCCTACTTTAAAAAATAATTTGAATGGATTTATGTCCAGGCTCTTTACATTGTGCGTGTTGTTCAGGTTGCTAGTAAAATTCTAATTGTCGTTATGCGTTATTCTGCCTATGGCAGATGAAAGGAAGTAGAACCGTCTGATTGTTTGAGTTCGCTGATGAAATATTTTAGTGAACACTAATTATCACTGTAGTATGTAAATGTTTCTTCATGGAATTCCTGGCTTTTTGGTTGTGGTTTGAATTAGCTTGATGTTTCAGTGAGGAGCTTTTAGTGTCAGATAGCAACAAAGTGTCCTTTTGCTCAGAAGACAAAGGCCTCATTGTGGTAGACAGTAATTTCATTTTGTACCATTATTGATGCTTGTGTAGTAATGAGGATGCAGTGAGAGAGAGTAATAATGAAAGGCAGGGAGAGGACACTGTTGGAGCTAAAATCAGAAATAATTATGATCGTTCTCTGGGTCAGTGGATCCTACTGAGCCGTACCTTGGAATCAACTGGGAAACTCTAAAAGCTCCTGCCTGGCTCCCAGCCCTGGAAATTGACCTTTAGTTTGTCGGGCTGTGGGTGTGGCATTGGGGTGTCCAAAAGGTTCGCATTTGATCCTGACATTCAGCCAAGTTTGTGAACTCCTGCTCTGGGCAGTGAGAACTTTCCCTCCTGAGAGGCTGGAGCCTCAGAGCTTCTAAAAGTTGTGTCAATGCCTAAACGCACGACCCAGAAGCTTCCTTTGGCTGGTTTAGCAACTTTTAGAGCTGTGTCTAAATCACAGAGAAAATTAAATTCGCTGATTAAAAATAGTGTTTGATTACATTATCGTGGCCATGTTGAATGGTGTTTATGCCCCTAAAAACTGTTTTTCATAATTCTCTAATGTGAGAATGATTGGAGCCCTGAAGGAAAGCATTGGAGTTCTCAAAAATTCTAGATATCTTGAAACCAAGTTATGCTTCTAAACACGTTCTGAATTTGATAGCTTATTCAGTTGTAATTATTTGTAGTCATGTTTAGCACTGTCAAGGCTAGCCATCTAAAATTTATGAAACAAATCTTTTTGACATGGAAAGATACAAAGTGAAAAACATGCTTTTTATAAAAACATATGTGTATATTTATGTACACACAGCACACAAAAATATATGTGGAAAACTGTTAATCATAGTATCAATAGGGTTTATGTCTGAGGATAAAGTTTGAGTGATTTTTTTTTAGTTTCATTTTGTATTTGTTTTATTTCAAGTTTTTAAAAATGAATGTATATTAGTTCGTTAATTAGAAGCAGTAAAGCTGCCTCTTACCACGTTAGAGGGAATGCATGTGTACTTATAGCAGCAGATAAAGCTGTTCCTTGATGTTACACATGGCAGTCAGTTTAAGGTGAAATACGTTTAAATGACTCTTCCTGATCTTATTTCTAGGCACTGGGTGAGCTCTGTGAAACCAAGTTTGGAAAGACACACCCTGTATGCAACTTGGTAAGCACCTACCTGATCGGCCTGCACATTTTCAGTGAATATATTAATATCATAACCCAGAAGATGTTCCTTAAGTAATATTATCTGAAAAACTTCTCTTAAAGGGCATTTAGATGTAGATGGAGGTAACATGTCTGGGAGTCTCTCACCTGGTAAATTGTTGTCATACACGTTATTTCCTGCGATGAAGTTGTTGACTTCTGTGAGTGTGTGTGTGTGTGTGTGAAGATTATACAGCTGTAATAACAGGTCCTATGGGGAAATTTTTACTTAAGTCCTTAAATCCTTCGGAAGTATAATAGTTTATTTGAACTCCATCCTATAGTAATTTGAAACATAAAAATTCAATTCATGTAAAAATGTAGAGGAGTCAGAGGCTTTTCCTCCCTCTGAGGTGAAAATAACAGCAGGGATCCTAATGTATTGTATACTTGTGTTTTTAGATGTTAAGCGTCAGCCATTGTGCTGGCAGCTGAGAACCGCCTGAGCAGGGTTGCTGTTGAGAACTCTGTTCATTATACTTTTAACTCATTTGCCTATTTAGCAGCCTGACAGGTCGCCTCCATTTATTTGCCTAGGTTGCTTCTTTGCCATTGTGGTTGCCGAAATCCTTAAGCCCTGGCTCTGGGCGGGAGCTGCAGAGACTCTCTTACTTGGGAGCTTTCTTTAGCTTCTCAGTCTTCGCAGAAGATGATGTAAGTATAGTGGCCATTTGCACTTCGCTGATCTTTTGTTCAGATTCCTTCCCAAATGTACATTATATGTTGATTGAGTTTTTTCCTTCTCTTTCCAGGCTAAAGTGGTTGAAAAATATTTTTCAGGGCCTGCCATTACCCTGGAAAACACTCGTGTTGTTAGCCAGTCACTACAGCATTACTTAGAGCTTGGAAGGGTAGGTGTTCAGAAAACAAATCCAAAGGGTTACTAAAAGATCAGCTATAGATATGGAGCTCTTTCTGCTTTGCAAATGGGATGCTGCCTGATTCATGGATGCCTAATAAAGCCAATTAGGATCTTTTGAGAAAGAAAGATCAGCTGTGTATAAGTAACCTGCGTCTTAAGTAATAACAGCAACAACAATACTAAGATGCCCTTTTTCTGTAGCATCACTGGGGGCTGCTCCTAAGTTTAGTGACCGTGTTCTTTCTCCAGCTTGCCCTTAAGCGTTTAAATTGTGAGGGTAAGTGAGAGCTATTATGTTCTTCCTACCCCTCGCTGACTCACTTATCCCAAATGTAGATTAATATGTCTTCAGTTCTGAAACTTAAAAGCAGAGAAATTGTAGGCTTGGGTAATTAAGATAATTTCTTTATGGAAAGGAAGTAACGAAGGCTATTTTATTAAAACTCTATAACAGTTTACCTCCTCTACTCCATATTCTGCTTTCGTGCTAATTATATCGACACAGTTGAATATGGACATTTCTTATGTTCCTCTTGTGATAAAGAGGATGTTGCCTGATTCATGAATGCCTAATAAAAGCCAATTAAGATCTTTTTAACAAAATGATATTAGCGGAAGTGGGAAAGGAGAGAAAGTGAGAAGTAGGCTTGCTGTTCTTAAAGTCAAAAAGGAGTAATGTTCAAAATGAAGTTTTAATTTCTTTCTTTTTAAAATAAATTTCAGCAAGAGCTCTTTAAGATTCTGCATAGTATTTTGTTAAATGGTGAAACCCGTGAGGCTGCTCTTGGCTACATGGCAGCTATCGTCAATGCCAACGTGAAGAAAGCACAGATGCAGGTAGGGTCCCTAAAGATGGCTTTTCATTGAACTCATCCATCTCACCCAAGTGTGTCCAGTACCTACCGGGCATTGTTCTAGGCCTTGGGGTGCAATATTGAGCAAGACAGAACAGCTTCCTGCTTTTGTGCAGTGTATGTTCTACAGGGTGAGTGAGTAGACATATAAATATATCATTTTGGACAGTAATAAAATCTATGAAGAAAATAAAGCAAAGGACTTGAGAGTGACTGTGTGGGTACCAGAAGGAAGGTATGGGAGTGATTCTTGATAGGGTAGCCTCTCTGAGGAGGTGACATTTGATCAGAGACCTGATAAGAAAGAGCCGGCTATTGCAATCCTGAAAAGAGCTTTTTAGACGTGTATAAGGCACTGAGGTTGGAAATGAGCCAGCTTTGGTACAAGCCCAACACACAGGCCTTTGCTGCTAGAGGAGAGTGAACAGGAAAGAATTGGCGGGGCCGGGGCTTAGAGGGTGGGCAGGGGCCCCATCAGGTTAGGCTTACTGTAATGGGAAGTCATTGGAGGGTTTTTGGCCAGGAAGCCACAAAAGCTGCTGTGTGGAGGATGGACTAAAGCAGGGGGAGGTCAGGAGCAGACCCAGGGAGGCCAGTTACAAGGCCATGAGTGCATCGGTCCAGGAGAGAGATCCTAGTGTTTGAGGCTACTTTGCTAGAGTAAAAAAGTTAAAAGGACATCCTTCCTTGATTATTAATAAATATTGAATGGATGATGTGACACTTCCACCTAGAATCAGAAAAAAAAATGTGTAGAGAAGACCTGCTGACCCATGGTTCCACCATATACTAAGAGTGGAACCTTAGACATTTACTTTCTGTGCTTCAGTTTCCTTATCTGCTAAATGGGGATAATGATAGTATCTAACTTAGGATTTATTATATGTAAAGCTGTTAGATAGAATAGTGCCTAGTACTAGTGGTCACTCAACCAATGTTAACTGTCAATCTGATAATTGTTATATTATTAA
>CAUYRT010016230.1:0-39939 GCA_963574885.1 Lepilemur ruficaudatus | reverse complement strand
CCCCCCACCCCCAACCCCACCCAACACGACTCAAAGTGCCACCTCCGCCCCCAGTATCCGAGGCCTACGTCAACCCCCTCAATCGCCTCGGTCTGCCGTCCGCTACCGTTCCCTCTCCTCTCCCCTCCCCTCCCCTCCCCTCCCCTCTCCTCTTCTCCCCTCCCCTCTCCTCTCCTTTCCTTTTTTTCTTTTTTTGGATGCAGGGTCTCTGTTGCCAGGCTAGAATTCAGTGACAATATCATAGCTCACTGCAATTTCAGACTCCTGAGCTCAAGTGATTCTCCTGCCTCAGCCTCCTGAGAAGCTGACACTACGGGTGCCTGCCACAATGCCCAGCTAATTTTTCCATTTTTGTAGAGATGGGGATTTAACTATGTTGATCAAGCTTGTCTCCAACTTCTGGCCTATAGCAATCCTCCTGCCTTCGCCTGCCGAAGTGCTGGGATTCCAGGCATGAACCACCACGCCAAGCCCAATACTGTATTTGCAACTGGGTGTTTGGTTGAAAAAAAAAAATCTGCAGGCAGTTCAAACTTATACTGTTCAAGGGTCAACTGTATATTAAAACTTAGCACTTACCATTCTGTCATTTTGACCCTTGTTTCTTACTATTTATCTAGAGAAGAATAGTAGAGAAATTTTCCATTTGTCTATTAAACATTGATGAAATGAAACTTAACTTCAGAATTTAAATTTATTTTGTTGTAACAGCAAGTAAATCATCCAATAGTTGTGATTTAAATGTTTGAAGCCCTACTGACAAAAGGGTAGGACAAAAATAAAAATCATTGCTCTATTATTATTCGTTATGCAATGTACTTGAAAATAGATTTGTGAAAATCAACAATCAGCTGATTTTTATAAAATCCCTTTATTTTTCCATGAGAAGACCATAACTTAAATGCATAATTAAAATTCTCCCCTCTTCTCAGTTTATCAAAAGTTAAAAGTGATAGTTTTGGATATGATCCCATCTTTTAGTAAAGTAAATGGATTGTTTTGTTGATTTATTTATCTAAATTATTGTCATGTAAAATGCTCATTACTCTATGCTCATTCTTTGTGAAACAAAGATAATCATCCTTAGGCCTCTTCCCACATACCTCTATTATACTCTTCCTACCTTTGATTGCTACTATAATTATCAGACGGTAGAAAAAAGTAAAACATTCTTAGGAATGACTCTTAATTTATATAAAAACAGATAAAAGTATATTTTCAAATTGTGTGTATTTCACTTTATGTTTTCATGAAGCATTTTCTTGTAAAAACTGAAAAACCTACTACATAAATTCTTAAAAAGTTGTAACACTTAAAATTCTGTGTATTTTAAGTTGACTTTACATTCTTAAATTTAATCAGTGGCTTGTATCAACATGATTTACACAACACTGATGACTCTTCTCGACATCAGAGCCAAAAAAAAAATTGAACTGTTCCTGCCAAATGTTAAATTTGAAGTTTTATTGTCCTTAAAAAATAGTAACATTTCATCACCAGTAGTTGAAATACTGTTGCCTTTTAAACTATATAAATCTTAATAACAAAACCCTGCCAAGAAGCCTGGATTGGCTTAAAGTTGTATAGAGCATCATTCTGATGGTTGTTATATGGGCCCGAATCTGGGTATCTTAAGGAAATATGTATTGGTAACAAACATAAGGAGTATAAGAGGAAACAAAAACCCCAACTACACTTCTGTCTGAATAATAACAATAGCATAAGTTAGCAATCTCAATTCGCAACCACAAATTTTTTGTGAGTCAAAATCTGTTGATTGCCCCTTATTGAGAAAGTGCTTGCAACCTATTGTCAATAGAACTCATGGAAATAATATTTAACAAATGCCAAGTCCTGGGAGATGAGGGAAGCACAGGTCTGAATAGCCTGGGGTCTCATTTTCTCCCTCATTCTGAGTGTTTCGTTTAGAACCTGCTTAGCAGGTCTGAGTTAGCTAAAGAGAAGACTAGGTTGATATCTTCATTCTAACCTGGTCACTTTCTGAACAAGGATTCCATTGTCATATATTCACATAGATTCTCCCTGATTTCCTTCTTGCACCCTGTTCTTATAAATATGTAAACATTATGGGGATGGGTTCTTTCTTACTGGGGCATTGGTCATGAAGCATGTGAATTATTTTTGCCTAATATAAACTATAGGATGAAATTGCCTGAATGAGAACTGTACACTTCTCTACTGTCTGTTTTAACCTAACTCATTCATATCTATAGCACACATACACATATGACAAATAACAACAAATAATGATTGCTATCAGAATAGAAAAATTTTATAAATATAATTCAAAATATGTAAATAAAACTATATGTTATTGGTTTTATCTAAGTTTTTCATGGTTCCTGAGAAATAAAGATATAGCAGTTGGTGTGTAACTTGTTCTTTCTTCCTGGGGCTTTCCAGGGAGAAGTCCCAAGGTCAAATCTCCTAATCAACATATTAGTCTAAACTTCACACAGTAATAATTAATGGAAAGATTATTTTATCGTTAGGATTCTTTTAGTAAAGTATGACTAGTTTGCTTATAGAAATTAAATAGAAATTAATAGATTTATGGAACATGGCCCACTGGAAAATGTCAGTGTCTATTCTATAATTGTTTAAATACAAAATAAAGATATTTCATGACTGAAATAGCTCTCTTTGTGTCAGTGATGGAATATATGTATTACTTAGGGTCCTTAAATATTAAATCTGGGCTGAAGCTTATCCTAATGTACCAAAGAAAGATCCTGGCAGTCCAGACTTTTGCATGCTCTGCACGTGCCTAACAATTTGTTGTATTCTTTTAAATTTTAGTAAAGTTTAATGCTGAGAAAGAGATCTGATTCTTATGAATATGATTTGATAATATGATGATTTCTACTATTTCAGTTATATTTTTAAACAAGAACTTCTTTTCAATGTTCAGAGAAATGATTAATGTTGTTACTCTAGCCACCATAACAGACTAAGGGGAAGACATTTTATTAATACATAGAGAATGAGAACTGCTCACTGGTATGATCTTAGGTGTCTTGAAATCTTCCAACTTGCCAAAAAATGTTATCTACAGTCTATTGAACCCTTAGGGAGCACTTTGTATGGACCAAATTCTTTGCCTATATTTTGTCATTGATTCACAATAAAAAGCAAATTATTTGTATATTATTAAGACTAGCCCCTTTTGACAAATGAGGAAACTAATGCTTCGAGAGCAAGCAAACTCTTATTTGAAAGTGCCAGTTAGTATCAATGAATGGGAGTGGCTCTGACCTACTGTTTCCAAAATATCTGGTGACTATGATACTATAGAAAGCTCAAAATTATTAAATTTTATAATAATGCTTAACAATGCCTTTATTTTCTAAACGTGGAGTTTCTCTTAGCATATTGCTCTGAATAAGCAATATTAAAATGATTAAAATGATTAAAATGATATATTATTTCTTTACATCTAATTAGATAAATTTTATTATTTTTAATGCTCTTTTACATTATGTTTTTAAGAAAAAAACTTCCTCATGGAAGCACTGCGGTAAAAATCAAGAGTGAATTTGTAATTATTACTGTGCCATACAGAAAGATTGAAGTATCAAAGTAGGTGGTCTCTACTATCTCTTCTAGCCCTAAAGAATTTAATAGAAATACTCCATGAATCTATGAATTAATCTAACTACACACAGTGTAAATGCATTCATAGTCACATGAGTAACAGGTTTGCATATTATTTTTTTTTCTGTGCAAAGAGCTTGTAGTTAATTTATTTTCTGTAAACTGTATAATTTTTCTCACAAGCTTTTACTCCACAGAGTAGCTGGGGGCATAGGCAGAGGTGAGGGACCGGGACACAAAAGGACAACCGCCACCTTGCTTCTTCCCGGGCGCCGCCATTTTCAACATTTTCTCCCAGAGGTAAGCATCTGTTTCCTGGGGAAAACTAAGAAAAACTGCCAAAAAAGGTCTCCATACCCTCAAGCCCTATACTGCCCCTCCAACAGCCCTTAAAACCTGGAGCCTGTAAAAGCCGGAGCTTCTGTCCTTTCTGTCAGAGGCCCTTCTCAGGTTTGGTTTGTCCACCAAAGCCGTTTCTTGCTCCTATTCTTTTCTCCCTTTACCTGACAAGAGGTAGATCTTCAACATTCAAATACCAGTTCCTTGTCTCTTCATTATTAATTTATTCATTCTGAGTAGGTTTTTGAGCACTTACTGTGTGCCAGCTTCTAATTTAGGAATCATGGATGGAGCAGAATGCAAAACAAAGTTCTTGCTTTATTGAGCTTATATTCTAGAAGAAAAGGATAGACAATAAACATAATCCCATCAATATCAGCCAATTACAAGTGAAGTAGAGCCAGGGAAGATAGAGGGATAGATGGGGAATGGGCCTATTGTAGATATGGTGGTTTTAAAATATGGAAACAGTTGAGGCTGGTCCCAAGTAAAATGGAAGACAGGGAGGAAAGGACAGAGAGAGAGAGACAGAGACAGAGACAGGAGAGAGTCATGAGGCTATTTGAAGAAAACAGTAAAAGCAGAATAGTAGAGTCAGGTAGAGTCAAATTTCAACTTCCTGAAAGGGCTTCCTTTCCTTTTGAGGAAAGGACTTTCTTCCTTTTGAGATCAGTGCAGTTAAAAATGTGCGAGTTCATCTGGGGATGGAATAGAGGCAGCTAGCCAACTTTTTATCCTTTTCAGCAGAACTCTAGCTGAGGTGTCTAAAGCCCTTTTTCCTTCTCTTTTACCTCCTTCTCCTTCTCGTTATTATTGTCATCATTGTTGTTGCTGTTTTTGACATATCTTCTTATGATAAAATCGGTGTCACGGTGTCATAGGCCTTTGGGCAGCACAGCATGTGTTGCTGCTGACTCTAGGTCCTGCCACCTCCTCTAGTCATCTAGGAACAGCCCTTGGCAGCTCTGCAGCCAGATGACTGGTTGATAAGTTTCTTGACATCTAATCCTTTATTCTTAATACACGGATCTTTGTCTTTCCAAATTTCACTGATTTGAAAGCATTAACTTTCAATTATTTCTTCCTCTATGGAAAGAACTTGTCTTTGATGTAGCTCTTCAATTCTTAGAACATTAATCCTAAATCAGCATTAAATGATTTGGTGAGAGAAACAAACTTTCCTGATTAAACCAAAAAAACAAAACAAAGCACAACAAAACAAACACACACATAAAGTCATCGGTGGGTACTTAAAAATATTACTATTAATACCTTTACACATATAAATAGTCTCACATAATGTGGAATTGCTTTTTAAAATAAACTTACAGCTGCTAAGTTATTTATTATTATTAATTTCCCATCAGTCATTTTCTTTCGTGAAATTATTTTTAACTTTGATAAAGTAGCTATAAAGTAGCAATTATAGTTATTCACACAATTTCAATAAAGACTGAAATCCTGCCATGAAAAGAAATAAATGTCTTTGTTGAAAAATAAAATGCAATCATAGCATTTTCAACATGACTAGAAAATTAGTAAAAGTTACCACTGTAAATTATACTGAACCTTTTTATTTATACCTACTATAAGCAAGATGGTTGTACATTTCAAGGGACTGGAAAACTATATGAATGATTCATCTGACCAAGAAGGTCAAATTTTTTAAGCGATTCTTTCTAAAATAAATTTAAAAAAATTATATTCAAACAGTTTAGCTTTTTGAAACTTCTACTGAAAATAGAATATGTGCTATTATTCTTTCCTTTATTTAAAAGGTGAGTTCAATTTTAACACATTAATCCCAGCTTTGCACCTTCCACTGGAAGGGAAAGCACTCTGGAATGTGTTCAGTGGAAACTATCAGGAATATATATTTTCTTCTTTCTGAATATGAAAAATCTCAGTAACTATTAAATATTCAGTATCATGTGTCAACATCTTTTATGATTATAACCTTAAATATGTTGTCAGGGAGCTTGGGGACTGCAACATCTGAGATACACGAAGAGTAGTTTGCTCGTTATATCGTATGCAAAGTAAACTTCAAAAACAAAGACAAAAATAGTGCATTATGACATAATATTTACAAATCTTAACCAAATATTGGAATCACCTGAAGAACTTTAAAAAAGCCTGAGTGCCACTCCTGGGATATGATTTAATTGGTCTTGAGTATGGTCTGCATTATTAGGATATGTAGAAGCCTTTCAGGTTATTGTACTTTGCATCCGAGGTTGAGAACCACTGAAGACATATTTAATTTTGAATTTTTCAATTTCAATTGAAATATTTTAGATGAAAGAAAGTAGTTATAATTGTAAATGAAACACACCTTAATTTCACATGTGACTCCTCTTAAAGTAGCATCCAATATACCATTGATAATAAAGTCTCAAAAAGACAGTGGTGTTTTTGTTCAAATAAAATGTAACTGCACAGACTTTAAATTATTTAAATATGAATACCTACATCCAAGCAAATTTGATCCTATTTGAGATTACTGCTTTCTAAGGATTCGATATCGGTGGCTCTTCATTATTCTTCCTTCAGAAAGAATATTTGTGGCACAACAAGGGAAGAAAAAGAAAACAAAACAAAGAAGAAACAAGGTTAAATCGGTTATTGTTAAGCATGTTCACAGCAGAAATTCTTTATAGGTTTATTTAAAGCAAAGATGTGGAATCAACCCATGTGCCCATTAATTCATCAGTGGATTAATAAAGTGTGGTATATGTATACCAAGGATTATCACTCAGCCATAAAAAATGAATTAATATCTTTTGCAACAATCTGGATGGAATTGGAGACCATTCCTAAGTGAAGTGTCACAAGAATTGAAAAACAAACACCACATGTACTCACTATTAAATTGGAACTAACCAATCAGCACTCAAGTGTACAAGTGGAAGTAAAACTCAATGGAAATCATGCAGGTGGGATAGGGGAGGAAGGGATGGGTGAAATTATACTTAACGGGTACAATGAACACTTTCTGGGTGATGGGCACGCTTATAATTTTGACTCAAGCAGTACAAAAGCAATCCATGTAACCAAAACATTTGTTCCTCTGTAATATTCTGCAATTTTTTTTAAAAATATTTCTTTCTCTTGTTTACTATGTATTCACTATTATTTTCTTTTTTTTTTTTTGGAGGTTTTTTTTTTATTGGGGGAAAACTACAAAGCATTTACAGTACAATGTTTACAGTTCACAATTGGCGCTATTATTTTCTATATCCTTGGGAAAGAATTAAGTGATCAGTAGAAACAAAATAAATAGAGGTTAGAGAAGGAATAAATATACTTAATCCTTAAAAATCCATGAACCATACTCATGACTTGAATGTCTTAATTAGCAGTATGTTTCCCATGAAGATGGGCTTCCTACCACCCCCACCCTGGTAGAAGTACAAAAATTGATTGTGTGAGTAAATGACTGCTTATGTGTATTTTTGTAGCTTTTTCTTACAACAAAACATGAATAACATCATACAGAGATGACATATTGATGCTATGTACACATATAACTTTAAAAGGTAACTGCCACTCCAAAAGCAAGCATGACTTACAGAATGTAATGATAACCTAACTCAGGCAGGCCAACACAGTCACTGATCATTCTTAGGACATACATATAGAGTTCTGTGCTTACTTAATATTGCAAAACACATTATTGAGAAATTACAATATTCATTAAATGTAATAATCAAACTTTAAACATAATTTGAAATTTTGTCACTTTCACCTTAATTCAAGAATCTTTGAGTTAAGGAGCCTGTGTTTGGGGAAAAAACATAGTTAGTAGTTTATTTCAGACTCCTCTTGACTTTGGGCATCAAGGCACTATTTTTGTGTGTAGAATGTTTTTAAATAAATTTAATGTACTTTGTTGTATACATATTATTAAAAGATACTGGGGTTAGGCACAGATATTCATTTTTAACCTACCTAACCATTCACCTATCTATAGATTAGTTTATTTATATCCTTATTTATATTTTACACTTATATTTGAAATAGAATTTTTGTTAATTGAAATAAATCACCAACCAAAATAAAATAAGTAAAGTAGTTCAGCAACAAGATCTACAAATAATGGTAATAATAATAATAACCAATCAGCAAGATAAAATAAAGTAGTTCAGCAGAGAGATGACATAACTACAAATAAAAATAATAATTATTATCAAAGGTAAAATGGAAAAACATAAAAAACACCACGAGATTTTAGTAAAAGAAAGTAAATATGCTAACAATTTGCATATGCCTAAAGACAAGCTGCTAAATTTCTGGCTTTGGTTCTTTTAGTAGATGAAGTAAAGAGGCCAATGGAATGTATTAAATAAAAGTGGATGATTTAATTAGGAGAAGCAAATAAATGCCTGAAATAATTTTGTCCTCCAAGGCCTCATAAAGGGACATTATCTAATGTTTTGGAAATAGTTCTCTATGTTAAGGTACAATTTTTAAAATGAAAAATCATGACTCTGAAACAAAATTAAAGTGCTAAATATCCTAATTTATTAATTAATGAGGCTTCAGTAAGATATTATGACAGTTTCAAAGAGTATTTGAGAAACTAGGTATTTATAGGTAATGTTGTGATAAGATTGCTGAATTAGATGCAATATTGATTAATGTCCAATAAATCCATATAATGTAACCTACAGAGTTATTTCTTTTCCTGAAAGAATTTGCGTCTCTACCTGACAAAAATCTACAAGTTAATCATAGACCTGAAGAAGCATACAATATTCCAGAAGATAGAAAAATAAAGTAGGGCACTCCACTGAAAGTATATCCAATAATTTCTTAATATATTATTAAGGTTCAAGAGAGGATTATAGTAGACCAAAGATGCTATTGGAAAAATATAGAATAAAAGGAAAACGGATAATGATATACTGAAATATAGATAAAAATAGCAAGATAAATAAAAAGAAAGTAATATGATACTGATTAAAGTGCTAAATAGAAAAAAAAATTAAAAATATTTAAAGTCTCTTTCCTTTAGCTAACAAATAAGTATAAACTTTTTGATAATTACCATAGTTTATTCAAATACATGCTGCTTGTGTATCTTCTAAAAAAATATCTAAGTAAAGAAGGTTTTCTTAATAAAAGGAATGAAAAAATGCATTTTTAAAAATTCAGAGTTTTTTAGAACAATTTGAAATTCCTTGTTATTTTGAAAGCTGTAACTAATTATGT
This sequence comes from Lepilemur ruficaudatus, assembly GCA_963574885.1. Classification (NCBI taxonomy): domain Eukaryota; kingdom Metazoa; phylum Chordata; class Mammalia; order Primates; family Lepilemuridae; genus Lepilemur; species Lepilemur ruficaudatus. Next base: position 30,771 of record CAUYRT010016230.1, on the reverse strand, counting down.
TTATCTTCTAATTCTCAGAGTTCTGTATCGTATTTGATCTTCAGTTGAATATACTTAAATACATGTTACAACAAACTGAAAGAATTTAAAACCTCACCAATAACGAAAAGAATAGAGAAAAAGATTAAGTGGGAACTATCAGAATACTCTAAGAAATCATGTATTTATATAGATACTTTTACATATCTGTTATAAATATCAATCATTATACATATGACAAAATTCTAGAATTAAAAATTTCCTTGGAAATTATCTGCCTGGATATTCCATACAGTAGAGAAACATTTCTAGGAAGTTATCTTTAGACATGTTCTTGAATATACTCAGTTTTTGGAAATTTACTATCATGTAAAGCATCACTGAAAACATTTTCTAACATTCAAATTAAATCTTTACCTTAACCATTTCTATTTACTGGTTCTATTTATCCTTCAAATCAAAATAAATAATCTGTCTTCAACATGACAAGCACTTAAATACTTAAATGGGGTTATTATGTTGTCATGACTTGCCTTAATATTTTGGCTTTCTGTACAAAACACATCCAACGTTTTCAGTTCTTCACACGACTTAGCTCCCAATATCCACTCTGTTTTGTTTCTATAGCTTTGATCTAACTCAAGTTAATATATAGGCTTCCCAAAATGCATTGTTTAAATTAAATAACATTATTTTAGACTAAGATTCCTGCCCCTTTTTAATATTCCTGTTGATATGCTACACAGTCATATTTAAAATCTAGGCGACAGTATTTCCACTGCTGGTAGGATGAAATAGTTCATTGCAAGCCCACACTCTAACTTAGAACTAGAAAAGCTAGATGAGTTTTTAAAATTATCAAATAACTGAAAAAGCAGAAAGGATTGCAGTGACTAAAATTTAAGATGTACAGGAAGCTTTCGATGCTGATCTGTAGATGCATTTACTTTGAGGGATATTAGCTAAATTTGGGAATGGGATAAGCTCTGAAAATTTGGACTTCACAGGAAGCATAGACTCCATGTCCTGGACAGAGAAACCATCTAAACTTTTGACTGTTTTAAGCAGCTGACAGGAGAAAATTGGAAATTTCAAAGGCCATAAATACAAGCCATTTTCCTCCTTGAGACATTTTCTGAATTTTGTAGATTCAAGGAGATAAAAGCAAAAGAACTGAGTCAAAAAATTCTGAAAAGAAAAGCAGAAATTCCTGCAGTCTCTCGTTCCTCAGGAAAAAATGATATTCCAGGATTTTCCTTTAAAGCTCTGGAAAGTAATGCTTTATTAATATGGATGAATCAAGGATTGGTCTAATTCTTACCGAAAGAGTAATTGATCTCAATGCAACTCATTTCCATGATTAGATTACTGTGATCAGTGTTCTCACCATATCTGACTATTAGAGGAATGGCAAAACCATTTCTGATAGAAGTTAATGTAATCATGAACTTACCAACACAGTGTCTGGCATTCAATAAAAAGTAGTAGGCGTTAAAAAAGATAAGATCATATCATTACTGAACAGGAGGAAAAAGAGACAACAAAAAAACAAAGAATTGGAATCTTTATAAAAGCAAATTAGAAGGCATTCTGGAAAGTATCATATCTGAATTTAAGAAGTCTTTGGATGAAAGAGCAAATTGGGTACAACAGAAGATAGGGTAAATACATAGGAAACCTACCAGCTGAAAATTTCCTAACAGAAATAAACAAACAAAAAATAGAAAGACAAGAAAAGAATGTAAAAATACATATGCTTGGGTCAAAAGTTGTAACATTTGTGTAAAGTGGAGAAGAAAAAAAATGGAAAAGAAGCAATATTTAAAGACACAACAGGCCAGAAGTATTTAAAAGTTATAAAAAACATCAACCCATAGCTTCAAAGAAGCTTAGTGAAATAAAAACAGGATATTGTGAAAAATATAACTGAGACACATTATGATAAAACATCTAAAACACTAAGGAAAAACAAAGGCATATAAGCAAGTCAGTGAAAAAAAATTAACAATGAGGTTCAATATCAGTTAATCAAACAATAGAATGAAGTTTCTATAGCAGTGAAAGAAAATAACTACCAGTTGAGAACTTTTATGCCCAGTTAAATTATCCTTCAAAAATGAAGCTGAAATAAAATTTCTGACAAAAGCTAAAAGAATTATACCAGTAAAACTGCAATAAATGAAATGATAAAGGTAGTTCTTCGGCAGAAGAAACTTAATTCGTGGAGTAAGAAAAATGCAGGAAGTAATGGAGAATATTTCCTGTAAATGAAGATTGTACAAAACACTACTGTTAATATTTCATGAAATATAAAATAGATGCACAATCAAAAGGTATGGCAATGTTAACGCAAAAATCAGGAGGGTTAAATGGAGTTAAAATATTCTAACGTAATTGTTCTAATGAAAATATCACTTCTAACTTAATAAAGAAGACAAGTGAAGTAAGAGTGGAGCACTTAAACTTGGTTGGGAACTTGTCATGTGATTATACACACGTGCACTTTATACATTAGTGGGTTTTACAGTCAAGCCTTATTCTGAAGAACGTTTTATGGAAAAATATGTGTTCATATTGCTATTGACTTTTTTCAGAGAAGAAAGCTCCAAATTCTTGGAAAAGGAGTAATGCAGTGGTCTCCAACTGTTTTGGCTGGAGTAACGGGTTTCATGGAAGGCACTGTTTCCACAACAAGGGAGAGAGGGGAGCGGGAGCTCAGAGCTCAGGCGGTGGTAGTGATGTCAGCAATGGGGGAGGAGAGAGGCTATAAATACAGATGAAGCCGTGCACAACCAGCGCAGCTCGCCTCCTGCTGTGCACGCCCCTCCTCCTTGAGTTTCATGGAAGACAGTTTTTGCACGGACAATGGGAGTCCGGTGGGCGGCCGCGGAGCTCTGTGACCGGGTCCCTAAAAGGCTTGGGTCCGTCAGGGGGTTGGGGACAGTATCAAGGGACCACGAGGTGGCAAAAAAAAAAAAAAAACAGGTTTGGAGAAACAAGATTTAAAAGAAATAAAGTAAAATAACACACAAAGAAGGAGAGAAAGAGTATATGAAGAAAGTAACGGAAACGAAGATGATGTGGCTCAGATGCTGCAGGTCATCTGCTTTTGATGACTAGGGGTGTCCTATTCTAAGGGAATTTGCTTATTTATAAATAATTCTTTTCAGATTGCATGATATTTTATCACCAAATTTGATATGATAACAGCCAGTTATAATCCCATGACCACAAATTAGAAACTTCCTGGATGTTTTTGCCTTTGTCCAAACAAAATAAATGCTCTCTATATACGCTGTGATATTTATCTGATGCTTGTAAAAAATAATCATTTATGGTAAAATATTTTACATCATTTGCTTGTATGATGAAAAGAACTGAAAAAAATATGACAAATTTATTAACATTTATTTTAAACTTGGTTAAATTATAAGTGACAGTGTCACACTATGAATGGTAAAAAACAGTAACAAATCTAAAGTACAGTTTTATAAATTATAAGATGGAACAGGTCTTATACATGCTTTGTACAGCTCACGATTAATTTTATTAAAATCTGCCACCCTTAATTTTATAACAAAATATTTCTATTATTAATAAGTCTTATATGCTATTCAATATACTAATAATAGATGCAATATGTGCAAAGCAGTTATTGATATCACTCATACTGTTCTCAGACACTAAGCAAGGAAAATTATAATTTTTTATGGAATAATTTACATTATTTTGCTTAAGCCTGATTTCTTTTTTAATATTCTGTGTTTCAATACTTTTTGGCAAAATACATCTATCCACAAAAATGATCAAAAGTAACCTAACTACAAAAATTTATTTTGTGCCTCTTACATGCTAGGAACTGTTACATTTATTCTGATTTTTCCTTTCCTTTGAAATAGATTATTAGCTTCTCTTCACACCTGTTTAAAGTTTGCTAAAATATGAGGCTTCTAAATTATTAAAAAATAAAAATAAATCAGAATTTGAATCAACTCCAAGAAGAAAATTATTTGTGTTTTTCATCTGTATATAAATGCCTTTCTCCTAATATTTCACTATTAGTATCAGATAGTTTGTTGTTTTATACATAAAGGGAGAGTCTTGTCTGTACTTTCTAGAAATATTACATCATTTTGTGTGTACCTACAACACACACAAAATGCCTGAAAAATGTTCTGCACTGCTGGAAGGATGTAACTTCAACTCTATGAAAACTATAGGAATCAAAAACAAGTAGGAGACAGTTTTTTTTTTTAATCTCAAAAAATGTAGGAGAATGATTTAGATTAAATAAGATTCAAATGCAGGAACCAAATAGAACATTTTCCATGCGACTTTCATTGTTATACTTACATCGTTAATTCTTGTCCAAATAATGTCTTGCAGATGTAAAAGACAGAGAATTAGAATTCAGGAGATACTGATTCTAACCTTGAAATTCTAGCTGCCAGCCACTATGGAACACCATTTTAGATTAGGATTTAGACCCCATAGAAATCGTGTTTCTCATTTATGAAGGGAATTGACCAAAAACTTACATTATGTCTACTAACAATTTTAAGTATATCACAATTATTTCAGTCTGTGCTACCAATAAACTAGAGTTATAATTTTATCATAATTTTGTAGTTAGACATGCAAATTACTTTTTAATGCCCTGTATGTTTTATTTATTTATTATATTGTTAAAGTGTATTTAGGGTAAATTAATATCTGGCAATATTTAAATATGAAGACTTCTAGTGAATAAGATATAATTTCACATGGATATATTTGTGGTGCAGAATGATGGGATTGTAGACACTCAGTAATTATTCTTTATTATTTCAATTATTATAACTATAAGATTCTCTCATGTGAGCCCTTATCCACCCCTGGTTTTCAAGATAACAATCTTTTTATTAAATAAATTATTTCATCTAAAATCTCCAAAAATGTTTAAATATATCAATGACTCATGATTTAGATTAGATCTGAGCTGGTGACTTTGAGCTAGAAGGTTTAACAGCTGATTATAAATCAACCCTCTGAGTCTTCTTTCATTCCATTTGGGTTTTGATGTTCAGGTGGATATTATGTGGCCTGCCTGAGTATTGTTATTTAAGGATACATTAGTGCTCTTAAGCACTTACTTCTAAAGAACCCTAGTCATTCTCTTGTTTCCAGGAGGATGTATATTAAATATTTATCATCAGAATAAACAAAAACTGCTTACACCATAACTGTTATTCTCCTAAAATAAATTTTATCATATAACTATACTAAACCACCTGTCAGCACTCAAACATGTTTTTATTTCTAGACTCTTAACAAAATTTGTTAATATAGTAGCATTTTCAAATATTATTTCATTCAAGAACTAAGATTTTGTCATTCCTTAGCTAGGTTAACAAGAAAAATTATGCAAATATATGTTTTCCAAAGAGTAAAATCAGAACCTGTAAAATTTTCTTCTTGAAAGGATCAGTCCATTCATCCATTGTTCATCCATCTTTCCATTCATGCATCCATCCATACATTCAAGAAATATATGTTGAATTCTAGTATGTCCCAGAGTATGTCCCTAGTATGTTGTAGGGGCAAGGACTAATAAAAGCCTCTATTGATATAGAAACAGTGCATTTCCTATAAATTTCCTTTTTTGCTTGATTAGACAGAATACATTTTCTTCTCCTTCTAACATACAGAGTGCTTGGTGACACATAGTCACATTAAACATTCTGGATTTATTTGACCTATCTCTTCTCTCCCCCCACCCCTTTAATGTATTTTAAAATAATTCTCCTTTTGGTAGTTATTTTTTTTTTTTTTCATTTTTGGCCTTCACTACATTTGGTGAATTTCCCCTATATCTCTATTTTTCAGTTTCTGATTCTCCTTGTTGCTGTTAATTATATTTAGATATCAAAATATATACTGTCTGTTACAGATGGCTAGTATGGGCTCTTGCTATCAAATATTTATGCACAATTTGATGTTTTTCTGGTAAATCATGCTCACTCCTGAACTTTAAGCCAAGGCCAGTGCTGATTTGCTGAGCGCCTTCTATAGGCCAGTATCAAGCTGTTTCTTCCTTTAAGTTAGAGAAAGAAGAATGGCCTTAAAGAGAACCTACATTCCAGCTCAGTTAGAGAGAGGCTTCAGGGTTTGATAGGCAGGTAGAACTCCCTTGTACGCAGCAAAGAGGGATGTGCCTCAATAGTCTCTGACAGCAGGAATGTGGTTGGTGATTTTGGAGTTTCTGTTGAGTTTCATTCCAAGCACATTAACTAGATGAGAGCGGAATACACCTGCTTAGAATGAGGAGGTGGATGCAGAGGTTTCAGGCCCGGCAACAGAGCCTATTCCTGTATAACTGTCTCACCAGCACTTCTCAAATCTCCAGCTGGGGCTGGGGTTTTCCTTTTCCATTGGCTACATTTGGGAAGGTTGAGTTAAAGAGCCAAATTTATATGCCTACATGATCTTCTCTGCATACATATTTAAAATAATTTCTTTTGCAGCCTCTACATCCACTAGAACCTTAATATTTCTCATCAGTTCATACATGCACAATTATTAAACACTAATAATATTTCCAACTATTAGCTATTAGGTATCTATAAGAAAAGTATGAAGGTCAAATATAATTTATTTTTCAAAAATAACATGCTATATTTTGTCTTTTTGTGTGAAATTTGTTAGAGGAGAACTTAAAGGATAATACTTTGTAAGACTTTATAAATCATATGACTTGAATTTCAAAAAAATTAATGTATGCTTGTTTAAGCTTCATTTTTATTCTAAAATAAAAACAAATGTTTAAGATGCTTTCATTTAAAAAGAGCAACAGTCACATGATCTCAATTATAGCCAAACCACATTTATACTTTGTGATGGTGAAATTGGATTTTGATGGTCTCTACATTTCATTTATCAACCTTCTTTCCTAAATTTGCTTAAAATTTTTTATTATAGAATATTTCAAATATACAGAAAATTGTATAAAAAGAACATTGTAAACACTGGTGTGCTCACCAATCAACTTTATAAAACATTAACATTTTGCTTTAATTTTCAAAAATTTTAATGTAAATTGTCACAAAATCAAAAATAAGAAGAGAAAAATGTATTTATTTTGTCAATATCACTCAACATTCCTCCCAGATTCATATGTTGATGCCCTGATCCCAGCTACGACGGTTTTTGGATGTGAGGACTTTGAAATGTAATTGGGTCATGAGGGCAGGTCACTTATGAATGGGATTAGTGCCCCCAGAAGAAGAAACATGAGAGAGATTTCTGTCTTTACCATATGAGGATCCAACTAAAAGGCACTGTATTTAAACCAGGAATCATTGTCACCAGGAATCTGACTATGCTGGCACTCTGATTTCATACTTCCAGCATACAGAAATATGAGAAATAAATGTTTTTGGCTTAAGCCACCCAATTTATGGCGTTCTGCTATAGCAGCCAAGACTAAAACAGAAATATAGTCAGGTTTTTTTTTATAAGTGTTATGCATATTTTTCAGGTAAAAATTTGACATAGACCTTATAATATATTATATCTTCAACTTGTATTTAAAATTTTATTTCCTTATATAGTGATCTAGGGAAAAAATAACTGGAGTGGTAAAAAAATGTATGGACACCTATTGCTTTTATCTACTCAAAAACTATTCTGTACTTCTTTGGTAACAGGACCACAAGTTTTGCCTTGAGAAAACACCTCCTGGAGATACATGGGAGGGGCTATAAATCAAAGTGCTCCATCCTTCACTTGTCAAGGTATATAAGAGAATAGACTGCTACTCTCCTTAGTACCATCAAGTTCACTCCGAAAACTCCTGCAGGGTAACACAAAAGCTGAAAACTGTAAGACATTTTCCCTAAAATGACCCCTTGGTACACTGTCAATAACTTACTGCTTCTCCAATTTCTTTATTTTGTGAAAAGCCTAGCTCTTTAATTTTCCATTCAGTAACCTCATATCTATAAGTACCTTTGCACTTATGTTTGGTAGTCCTTTTTTATTATTATTAATAAAGGGTCTTGTCTGATAAAGGAGGTCATAAAGAAGATACTTTAGGCTCAAATAAAACATATCATTTGGAAATACTTTTGTACTCCTGTGTCAAAATAAATCTAGAAATTGGTTACCCTTGTCATACTATAAAAGTTCCCATAGTCCTAAATGAGCATTTGTGTAAGGTTTTATTTTTCCAAAAACTTGTACATATTAAATTCATTTTAGTCCTTTGTTTTCTTATTATGTATGGGGATTACTGAGTAACACGACTACTTTTCTATCCCAGAGCATTGCAGTTATAACTATGTACAGCCTTGTTTGATTATATTAGTTTTTTTTTTTCTGCTATGCTTCAAGATATTTTGTAATCATTCAGCAACATTGCAATCTTCAAATGAGTCCCCTAAGGATACTTTTAAATAACTGATGTTGTCTTTTACATCTCATATCATTCCTTAGATGCATCATTAGTAAAAATCATGGTGCTTCATTTTATTCTATAAGATAGGAAAAAATAAATGTACTTTTGAAAAAAATGTTACCACCTTAAATTCAACTGAGAGTATTTCAGATTTTCTCAGGGGCATGTCAACAAAAACAATTATTTAACTTCAAGCAATTTTACAATCAAGTCATATATAGCAATAGCATTATTTAAGTAAGAATTAAGCTATGAAGACAAGCTCATTTGAAAATTAATTCCTCAGCAGCTCTCTGTGAAGTCGTTATTTCAGGGAGAATCAACTGTAGAAAGCAATATGAACATTTTTGCTATAGTCCAGAAAGATGTATCTATTAACGAGAGCATTAACTGTACATGTTATCAAAGAAAGATGAGATAAGCAAGTCCTGTCATAGAAATTATGGAATAAATTATTTTTAGAATACTGTGCCTCTTCCTTTCATTATTTTCCTTTTGACCTCTTGTAAGTCATTGCTGATATTTCTGAGATCCAAACGAAACCAAGACTTGTAAAGCTTAATCTTAATTTATTCGCTCTATTCCAATATGTGTAGAACTTTCCTGCATACAGCTTTCTGAGAATAATCTTTTATGAATTTATCCATCATAAAACATAAGAAAATTTGACAAGAGAGAGGACAATAAATGTATATATTAATGAACTTTAAAAAAATATTAACATGTGTCTTTGCCTTGGAAAACACAAAAACTCTATTTTATACTCTCCATACCTCCATCATCTACTTATATCTTACGTCAAGTGACACTTAAAGAAAGAAGGAAAAGGAAGGACAGAGAAGCATTAGCAAATAATGGTTTCAGCTATTTCAAAAAATACATTTAAATTTATGTCCTTAGTCTCCAGTTGAAAAATATGAAGGAGGGAATAGTCTATGTAATGCAAATCAATAGTTAACATATGCATTTTTTTTCCTGAACAAAAAGGCTATATTCAAAAAAGACATATTCACTCTCATAGTCATTTTCCATGAACTTGTCCTGGAACCTCACAGCATTACAATATTGTTAGAAAACCAGGACCAGAACTAGATGGAAAGAACAAATACTAATAAACACAGATGATAAAAAAGAATGGACATTTTGAGACCTAATTGTAATGATCTTTTCTAGATTACTCTGGCTTACTGACTGCATATTTTTAGTGGGTTTAATATTCTCAGAGTTATATTATTTGGGATGCCAGGGTAATGTGCTAAGTAATAATGCAATGTGATAACTCTACTTACCTTCTAAATTATTCATACTATGCATAATAATATCCAGTAATTACGGTATGAACTCGATATTTGTGGCTCCATCAGAGAAAATAGTTTTCCATTTTCTGTATGCTGTTCAGAAGTCACAGGTATTACATTGTAGCATACATGTAAACTACAAGCACAAGGTAAGTAAAAATCAGCTAGGAATAGGAGCAAAAATCTAGTTTTAAAGGGGAAAAATTAAACATAAACTTAACAAAGAAGTCACTCGTGCTTCCTTGATTGTTTAGAATAGATTAACTCCCACTTAGGCTATAGAAGTTTTATATGTATATATATATATATATATATATATATATATACACATATATATAAAATATTTTATTCTCCATCAGTGTGCAACATGATGCATTAGCTAGGTTTATAAATTAGATTAATATCACATGAAACTGTGGGAATATGGGTTAAAAGTAATTTAAATAATCAAAAGCTGTGAAAGCTGGTTAATCTTTCCTATAATTCATAGTCAATTCTTTAAAACTTTTTGCTCTTTAGCTGCATAAAATGGTCATAAGTACAAAGTAATATGAGTTTCATGTGGGTTCAAGAGGAAATACTTAGAATTGTGTTCAATTATTATTTATGAATTTTGTTTAATTTGCAATAGACAATGCTAAGTGAAAGCAAGCTTTTAATATACTATAATGCTAACACCTTATATCTGTAATCACTTTATTATCTTGCATATGACTCACTCTAACAAGATTAACTGTTTCTGGTAATCCTCACAAATGTCCAGTTATCTACGTTTACTTTAAGACTGAGATAGAATGTTGAAGTGATTCACTACTTATATCCTTGTTCAGGTACCATTTTTAAACGTGGGTATGTTTCGGGAAGAATAGCAAAAAGAGTAAATCTCATGAACATCTTTTTACTGTGTTTCTAATCACCATTAAAATGTAAGTTATGAAATTGAAAGCAAAAAGAATAAATCGAAAGAAGTTGAGATAAGCACTTTGTTATTTCGCTCTGAGAGGTGGTTTTGGAGTCTATGGGGCTCTGAGAATAGGTATTAAAATTTGTTATAATACTTTGTAATCAGCACAGTTCCCCGGAGAGGAGAAGCTACATCAAACAAGAGTTTTCTTTGTCTTTTATGAGCAATGCTTTGATACCAATGACTGTCTCACTATTTGCTTTATTTTATATGAATGAAGAATTTCCTGGCTACTGTCACCTTGTGAAATGGAAGCACAATCCGTTTGCTTTGTCACATAAGCCATCCTTGAAATTCGGTCAGAGTTCATTATGCTACTTGTGCCTCATTTAGGCCCAGGCGTGGAGGAACATAAAACTAAAAGCTTAGCTTCAGGCACAGACAAAATGGATTGCAGGCTTGTAAGGAATTAGAAATTACTTTAGGATAGATAGAATCTATACAGATAGGAAATAATCATCCCTAAAGAAAAACTAGCCAGCCAGTAGAGAGAAAGAGTATAAAGTACAAGAAGACTCCTGGGAAAAGGGACAAGCATGCACAGAGAATGAAAATGACAAAGAATTGTATATGATAAGCCATTAGAAGGAATGTTATGAAAGTGTGCATACTAAAACAAAAACCAAATGCAGCACTAGCAGGCTGAAGGAAAAAAATGCTTGTATATATCTGGCCAGAGCTGCAAAAGAAAATATATTTTGGAAAGGCAGTTATTATTGAACATGTAGAGAAAATAAGAAAAAGGCAATAAAATACATAAGAATTTTGAATCCTATGCACGCTGGTATAAGAGTGATACTGTGAGAGTAACTGATATTTGACAGAAAAATAAATGACTGTAGTATCAATATGGCAAAATATAAGCTGCTTTAGAAATACTCAGGGGGATAGTAAGAAGGCAGAACTCAGTACACGCTCTTCCTGTGAAAAGTATATATTACTTTCATATAAAAAACTATATAATACCTAAATTTTATACTCAATTGATTGCCTTACTGAATACGAACTGAAGTTAAATTAAATTGGTGTTCTTGGTCAAGGTTAGATAGTAAAAGGAACCACTACCATAAGCATGTTTTTAATGGTGCTGGGTTTTTAGTGATTCTTAAATGTACAGTATAATTTCTCTTTTCCTATGGCACATGAATGTATTTTGCCATTTACCTTGTGACCAATTTTCCCACCCTTTGTAACTTCACAGTACTTGCCATAGTGCTCAGCTGTCTATCTTTTCTGTCTATTATCTATATACCTATCCACCTACTGACCTATATATGCTTTTTAGAAATTGTTTCAGAAATATCTATTCTATTCTGTACATGTGTATACAGCATACATATGTACATATACACATACATATTTATTTATTATTTTAAAATTCTATTTGTTCTAGGGCAGGCTGAGAGGCTACCAAGCATTTTTACTGAGGGATTTAAGGGCAAGATTTGAGAAGTTTCTGGGGTCACTGACATCATCTTATAAATAAAATCTTGCTCTAATTTATCACCTTCTGTAATGTTTGTACACAGAAAGAGTAAATTATTGTTTAAAGGACTAGCAAATAAATAGACTGGTTCTCTGATCACATTAAATTGTCTAATTTCCTAATAATAGATCTTTTAAGATCATCTGTAGAAATCTGTAGTGAGTGCTTTCTTTGAGTTTGTTTGTTTCACATCTAGCATGTAAATCTGGTTGATATCTTCCAATGCACCATTTTTTAGTTGTCTAAGTGAGACAAGTAACTTTATCCTTCTTATCCTCCATTTCCTCATATATAAAATAGAACATATAATAAAAAGTATCTTGAAGTGTTTTATTTTCAATTTTTCTATTTTTAATTATTATAAGTACATATTATGGGTGTATATATAGGGGATACATGTGATGTTCTGATACAAGCATACAATCTGTAATGATCAAATGAGGGTAATTGGCGTATCCATCACCTCAAGCATTTATCACTTCTCTGTTAGGAACATTCCAATTCCACTCTATGCTATCAGATATTGGGTCTTACTCATTCTATCTAACTGTACTTTGCATCCATTAACCATCCTCATTTGATCTCTCACTCCTCCCTATACTTCCCAGCCTCTGGTAACCATTATTCTACTTTCTTTTTCCATGAGTTCAATTGTTTTAATTTTGAGTTCCCACATATGAGTGAGAACATGCAAAATTTGTCTTTCTGTGTCTGCCTTATTCTGAAGTGTTGTTTTAATAAAATAATGTGTGTAGCACAGTGCCTGCCATGGACAAAATAATGAGAGTTAGCTATTATTATTATAAGATGATAATATTCACATATATATTTACAGAGCTATATAGCAAAATTATAAGTCAGCCCATGCTAAAATTTCCAAACATTCTACTTTACACAGTAGCGAGGGTGATACCAAGATGGTTTGAAGACACCGGAGGGAGGATAGCTAGACAGAAGGATCACCAGGAGTGATGGAGTAGGAGCAGCATGTCAAAAGCATTATTCACAGAAGTATTTAATACAAGGGAGCAGTGCCAGAGACAGACGTTGATATGCTGTGATTCTAAAAGAACGAGTGTGTAAAGTGCCGTGAGTTATAGTAGTTGCTCTAGATAAAATGAGTTTTGTGTATAGTAATTGTATGTGTCCTGACAATCTTGAATTTTTATCTGGGCCCAGATGGAATGTCATGTAGCATGTTTGATGACATGCTTTGCCCTGAAAAAGAGATCAGAATTTGCCTATTGTTGAACAATCATATTTTTGTTCTTTAATAATTTTCAGTTTGGCGATGTCTCTGCAAATAGGTTACTTATCTTTGCACTGTTTTCTACTCTCTAAATTAAGAAAAAGTTTACATTTAAACTTTTTTCTTGTCATCATTTTCTTTTGTCATCTTGAAACTCTCTGAAGACATATCCTGGGGTTTTACTGAAATTCACTATATCATAAAAGGTGATCTTTTTAAGAAGTAAGAATTAAGAACATAATGCTTAGTAGCAGCAAATTTTTAAAAATTTATAATCTTATAAGAGTTAATAGATACTGTTAAGATATGACGTAAGCAACATTTCAGCAAACTGCATGGAATATTCTTCTTCCTTTGTAATAAGAGAAAAACTTTCTTGTTTCTTCAGAGTAACAGTTATACCTATATATCCCTTTTCTAAATTCCAAATTTAAAAAACCTTCAGAAGTCTGTTTCTATCTGGTTTTCACTCTGTGTTACATTAGTTGCAAAAGCCCTGAAGTTGAAAGAAAATTGCGAAGTATTGATTCATTCCAGGCTTAGAGAGAGTAGCTTAGAAAAATAAAATCATATGATTGCATCTTACATTTTTGTTGTAAAGCAGTAATTTATTTCTTTGAACCAATGCACTCTCTAAAATAGGTTTGAAGTTGTTTATAATATGGACTTCAGAGACTGTTTTTCTCAAAATATAGGCATACTCTATTACACTGAATAGATTACTAATGTTTATAGACAGTATTTAAAATATTTTTAATAGTTTGCATTTTCTCCTTAAAATAAATGTGCTTGGTAGAAAATATGGTGATCTGTTTTCCTGAGATGGAGAGGGTTCCTGGACTGGGCTTTTAATGATCAAACTAGACAGTCCTGGGCAAACCAGGATAATTGGTTACATAAACAGTATTACACAGAAAAAACATGTAGCATATGCAAAAGATGAAAATCATCTATGCGGCCTTGTGTTTTCCATATAACCACATTTGAATTCAACCATAGTAAATAGTTCAGATTTATAGATAGGATTCTAGTTTTCTTTATGTATATATTGCTCCAAAGAACAACTTATGATGGATTGTCTGTGGTCATACTCAAATGAAATATATGTAGACCAAGGAAATGTCCATTTAGTATTAATGATAAATATTAATAAAACTGTTGCTATTTTAATTACATGATACTGTTAACTGCACTTTGAATCAGATTAAAAAGGGAAAATGATAAATAGTGTAATATAAAAACTAAGCAGATGGTAGGTCACGAATAATAAAGGAAGAAAGAAGTCATAAAAACATATAGCTGAAACTTACCCCTTTTCTTTTTATTTCTAATTGCCAATTTCATTTCCAGAGTCCATTAAGATTTAAGGTATCAATTTAGGAAAACCCAAAACAATCAGATGTTAATCTGGGGTAATTTGTTTCAGTTAGAATATTGATAGAGCCATACAGTATTTATAAGCAAATACTTTGCACTGCTTATGAACATTAGCTAGTAGCATTTTGTGCACTGTTCCAACTATATATTAACAAGGAAACACAACACCAACAACAATAAAGGGATACTTAGAGAGTTCAGAAATTTTGGGGGACATAATTTTTATATATAAAGAAACTTTAAAATCTCCCCTTGACATCAATTAATTACCCAAATACTGCTCCATTTCTGTGTTTTCCATCTACAGCAAAGACTTGTGTAATATTTATATGGTTCATGTTTTCAATTTTTACTTTCTCATATGCCATTCTCGTGTATATACTTGTATTTCTAGCAATGATTTTCTTCCAGTGTGCTCAATATACACAACAAAATGCCCATTAACATCTTAGTGTCTTTACTTTGTTTGAAATAGACATCTCAAACATGAGAAGGAAACATACAATCTTTGGCCCCAGTCTGTACCTCTGTGTTTCTTCTTCATGTCAGTAACATGTATCATCAACCACCTGCCACATCAAATCAAAATCCAAAAGGAATAGTTGATTTCTGTTTTTCTCTCTACCTACAATACTGTCTGGTACACAGTTTTTGCTTGGCAAATATTTGTTAAATCTCTTAATAAATATTTAATTATATTTAGAAAAACACAAATTAGAAGTTGAAAACTAGTCTGTATTAAACACATGCTCCATGTACAACATTTTACACATATTAATTTAGATGTGAACATTTAAGTAACACTTCATGAAGTACATTCACAGCATTTATTTGCTTACTTGCTTCTAACCATCTGGGGATGCTATTGAAGATTTTGAGCTTTTTTGACAACAATAAGCATGTCTTCCTTATCCCTTCATCCACAGCATCTAGTGCTTGGCACAAAGTACATGTTTAATGAATGTTTTTGAATGAATCATGTTACTCACATAACAATCTCCCTATTAATTAAAGAGAGAACACACAAACCCAGACCCTCTTCATTTAAGATTCTGTGAGTTTACCTTTTTAAAACACTGACAATATTTACATACAAAAAAGCAAGATGCATCTAAAACCAATTATTAATATAGTAAAAATATATTGGTGACTCCCCCTTCTGGTCTTCTCAATTATTAGTTGTTTGTTTTTGCTCTGTCTGGTTGTCTCAGTTGATTACATTTCATTCAATGTGATGAAAGAACACTGAACTTGGGGACTAGTCCTAGATAAATTCAGATGCAAGTAGCTAGTGTCCTTGGACAAAAAGCATTTGATCTGCCTTATCCTGGTTTTTCATATGGTAAGAAATTTTGGTTTAAAAATCTCAAAGGTCCATAAGAGATTTGATAATTATTTTTTATATTTAAGATGCTTATGTGACCACAATTTCATATTTGATTTCTGTCCCAATTTTATCGTATTGTATGAATTTAAAAGCTTTAATCTCAAAACTTGCACCGTCCACAGTGACCCCCCACGTCGCTCAGACTTGGGTCTACTCTCCACCCCCCAATTCCCCAATGTTCGCTCCCACCCTTTGAGTACCATAGTGTTAATCAGTCAATACCAATTTGATGGTGAGTACAAGTAAGACATCTAACATACAAGGAAAAATCTTCCCTTAGTCTGACTTTATTAAAATAATATTAAAAATAAAACAATCATTGAACAAAAACAAGTCCAAAGATAAATTCAAAGGAAAAGATAAAACATTTTAAAAAGTAATTGCTAACATGCTTTTTTGCTTCTGAAACATTTGGAGATCTTGAATATTTAAATATACTTTCTGATTACATGGTCCAAATATATTGTTGCTATTAATGAATTATCTAGGAAATTTCTTTAAAATTACTTTTACTATAATAGGTAAAAGTCTAAATCATCCTGCAAAACTTTTGGTTGATATCATGTTATTTTCTTTAAAAATTAATGTTGTCCCTTGTTTTTATAAAGACAAAGTTGCTTTTAGACAGAAAGTGATATGTATGTGTTGATATAAAAGATAAATCTTTTATATTATGTTTTTATTATATATGTACTAAGCATCAGGTTATATGTTTATTAAGTAATGTAATAATGTGTTGTTTTCTTTTCAAAAGCTTTATAATTTTATATACTTTATAACTTTATATCTGGCAACTATAACTCATTTTGTCTTTCTTTTCCCCCGAAAGAGAAATCTTAGTGTTTTATGAAAATTACAGCTATTTTTAAACTCCCCCAATAATTATAATAAACATGTTAGGAGAGATTATGAATGCTCAGAGTATATCCCTAACCATGGAAAATGACATTACAAGGGATACCTCCCATTTCTCTTGGAAGATATTTTCTGAGGTCATCATCTCGGCAATATTTAATGCAAGCTATCTTTGTAGGTGATTATTTAGGTATTGCTCGTATTAGTTTGGGAATCCTGCTTCCAGGATTAACTTTTCTCCAAGGAATTTTTCATGACTATTAAAGGTGTACCTGTTTTAGCCTTTTACATTCATATTTTTATTTTTAATTCTTAGGCATATCATAAGCCAACTTTTAAAAATTCACCACTCTATTGTTTTTAATATGGTGTTTGCTTCATTAAAAAAGTAATATGCAGCTGTTGTGGAAAACTTAATACATAGAGATATGATCATAGAATAGAAGTCAGACTGATTTAGTTTTATTAACAACCAACTTCGTACGTTCAGAGGAGGAGCTAAAAGCAGTTTGTTTTTCTCTCACCAGTGAACCTTTAAACAGAGGACTCAGATATTGACCAGGTCTATATAAATAAAGTGAAAAACAAAGTTTAATGCAACTTCCATTTTCCCTAAACCCAGAGTCAGAAAACAGAAGACCTACCACCTAGAGAAAAAGAGGATTACAGTTCTCACCACTCCAAGTAAGGGTGGATATTTGCTGACTAAAGGAGCTAATGGAGTAATGGTGGTGTGTGTTTCCCAGCAGCAGCCTTGGATCCGTGAGCAGCTGGGTGTACCTCATCAGGTCAGGAGAAGATAGTTTTACCAGTGGATTTCAGCAGATACAATAGCAGCAGCACATACCACTGTGCAGTATCTTATTATCTTAGGAGACAGCCACAGAGCTCCTCCCGTTAATGGGCTAACTGAGCATAGACATGGCACCTATAGAGTGGCCAGGCTTTCACAGAAGGTTCTATGCATAAACAATGTGTAGTTCTTTACCTTATAAGCAAGTTGTATCATCCTGCTCATAACCTAAGGCCTAGTGGCTATAGCTTCTTTCGAGAACAGTCTAATGATCAAAGGGATAGACTCACTAAAAAGTGGCATTTGCTGTGGGGGGGCAGGGTGGCAGGTCTCAAAACAGGATGTCCCAGAATCAGAGTGAGGAAGGGGCGCTTACCAAAGTTTTAAAGAATGAATCGTTTTACTTACATTAGTGCTTTCCCTTAGTTTGGAGAATTATTCCTAGAATGTTTGAAGTCCTAGGAAGAAACTAGAGATGAGGACATTTTACAAATGTGAATTCCTACAGTAAAAGTAAAACAAACAAATGTAAAAAGTAAAACAAACAAATGAAATTCTTTATCCAAATGAGTGTATCTCGTCCAAGCCAGTCCCACCAAAGCCAAACCTTTAAAATGTGGATTTATAAAGTGAATTATCTCTTTTTATTTTTTATATAAGTATTTAAAGTTCAGCAATATTTTCAGTTTCTATGCTTATTATACTACCTAGAAAATGAAAAACTATACTAACTATAAAATTTCAGGATACGTTGATTTTAAGATTCTTAAATGTAACCAATTTTGTGTCTGTTTCAAGTAAATTGGTTTTGACCATATTCAGTTGTAGTTTCATCGGTAACAGCTTATCTTTTTGAACTGTAGGTTTGTGTTCCTTCTTGTATCGTGTCATCATTTAAATTTAACAAATTAGCTGCAATCTAGGAAGAACTTGCCCTTGAGTGTTTGTACATATAGATTTCTACTAATAAAAATGACCCGGTACATCATAGCACTTGTCTGTAAGAGAGTCCATCAGGCTACTGTGAGACATTTAGAAATATTATATTATACTGCACATCAAACAGTATTTAAATGGAATCACTGAAGCTAAGATTGTTTATGGAAAAGCGCACAATTATAATATGTGAAGTAACAATACAAACCCCTATTGTATACCGGGTAGGTGGAGAAATAGCGGGTGGGAAGTGAAGAGAGGTATTATTCTTTTAGTTGTGTTTTTTACATAGGTTAAAAACAACTTTTCTATTCAGTATGTATGCTATAATTATGCTAAGAAATGACAGGGCTGGTAAATACAGCCGACAGTCCCATTTTTAAAGTTATTATAGGAGGATGAGCAAGTCTTGCTTGTCACTGTGTGATGAAAGAGTGAATTGTAACTCTGGGAATGTCAGCATTAAGAATCTGGTTCTTTCCATCATAACTTCATTTCATTTAAGGGTTTCAGCAAGTGAATGTCATTCTTCTTAGTAACCTTAAATTTTCTGTGACAATTCCTAAACAAAGACAATTCAGTGGAAAAAAATTCTGTGATTTCACCTTTTTTTTTAATATCATGAACACATAGCCCAAGATTATCATAGATGCTAAAAATCTTCCTGCTCTGTGAATTGTTAGATCTTTGATTGCATCAGGCAGTGGTAGGATCATCAGAAATGGATGTACTTTAACTGTTTTAACTACTTCTTAGAAGTAGTCACTACTAAAATACAATCTTTATTGTCTGTACTTTTAAAAATATTGTATTGTTTCTTTTTCACCATCCTTTAAAGCAACTTGAAATTGAAAATTTTATATTTATATACTCTCAAGTATTCTTAAACCTGGACACGTTTTTTTCTTGTAGAGATAGCATCTCGCTATTGCCCAGGCTGGTTTTGAACTCCTGGGCTCAAGCGATCCTCCTGGCTCAGCCTCCCAAACTGCTAGGATTACAGGTGTGAGCCACTGCGCCCAGCTGTTAAACCTAGACACTTTTACAGTTTTAAACCTAGACAGTTTTAGTTAAAGAGTTGCATTTGAATCAAATAAGAAAGTGTGACTCATCTGGCCACATCTGAGTCGCTGTTAGACTTGGCTGATAACCCAGATTGAGAGGGGCTTTAAATACTGAATTGATTCTGTTTCTTTAAATAGACTATCCTGTATAAATAGTCTTTCCATTCTGATAAATGTATACACTAGAAGATACTACTTATAGAAAACAAAAAGACCATTATACAATGTTGTGTATAGTGTAGTTCAGTGTTCGGCTTTTTTTTTTTTTTTTTTGGATATTGTTAGGTTTAGTGTTTTATTTCTCTTGACTCAGGAGAAAGTAGGCCAAATTTAACTCAGAATGATTAATCCATGTAGAATAATGACTGATTTCTGGCTTGTCCAGGCCTTTCTTTACTTCTAGAATCTGGATTATTGTTTTAACATATTATATTTTCCTCTTTGATTCACCACTCCTTCAATTAAGCAGACTATTCATTTCTTATTTCCAATTCAGGAGTAAAAAAGAAAGTCCCAGAACTCTACTTACAGAGTTATCTCATTTCTGTTAGAAATTATTTATGTTTATGGACGTAGGTGACAGGCCTGGAAAGATACACTCCAACCTGTTGGCTGCAGTTACCATTGGAGAGTGTGAGTCTATTGAAATGGATGAGACCGTTTCTTCCTATGGACTAGTTATAGTGAGAAAAAAAATTTTGACAAATATGTCGACATAAAACATTTTCAACTTACTTGGAATAGTTTTAGCAGGAAGGGCAAATGTAGTTGGAGAAGAACCACAGCTTTGTGTTTTCAGCCAGAATGTGGGGTCTCTGCTTGGCTGACTATCAGTAAGAGGGTGTCATAGACTCTAATCAGAGCACAGAGAACACTCAGTTTAAGTTTTCTGGTCACCACTAACCCAGAGAGTGACCAGGCTGCATAACTGCTCTGCATTCCAATTTTATCACCTGTAAAAAAATTCTTAATAATGCCCTACTTAATTGTGTATAGGTCAAATAAATGCTTTGCATTGTTGTAGGCAAGCTCTGTGAGCAAGTAGACTACAAATCCAAGTGATTATTATTGGGCAGTGTCTTAACTTGAGCCCAAACAGCTCAAACAAGCCTGGGCGCATCTGATAATCTCACAAGAGGATTTAGAAAGAGTTGATTTGCTTGAATGCATATTATGGACCAGGGATTTACTATCATCTGTATATTTTTAAAAGTTTATCTAAGATTTATATTCTGGGCAAACTTCTTCTATGCTAAATATGATGACTAAGGCGTGCCTCATTGTGGAGGCTGAATAGCATCAGTTAAATGATCTAAAATGCAGACTTTGTATTGATTGTATTCTTGAAAATTGCTAATAGAGTAGATTGTAAGTGCTCTTAAAAATGATAAGGATATGAGGTAATGCATATGTTAATCAGCTTAATTTAGCCATTCCATATTTCAAAACATGTACACAAAAAATATATACAATTTGTATTTTCAATTAAAAGATAAATAAGTATGTTTTTGAATCATAAGAAATGATTTTGAAATATAGTTAGATATATTTAGGACTTACGGATTTTATTTCAGTTATCCCTTGGGTGTGTGTGTGTGTGTGTGTGTGTGTGTATGGCTATTTATCCCACTACCTCTGAATATCGTGTTTCTGCTTTAACTGTGTAGCATGTTTTGTTTAGGTAAGGGACCCCTTGACTGGGCCAGGGCTAGAACTTGGCCTGGCTGGAATGCAGAGGATCTTAGAGATCCTCTCTGGCCTTTGGCACACCAGCATCCAAACAGTTATCTACTGTTCAGGGAGTTTCTTACCTATCACAGAATGTTCTGGTGCATTTATACATTTGCAACAGCTTCCCAGATTCATTCTTTTTTTTTTTTTTTTGAGGCTGGGGTGCAGTAGAGTGATCATAGCTCACTGTGACCTCAAACAACTGGGCTCAAGTGATCCTCCCACCTCAGCCTCTTAAGTAGCTGGGACTATTAGCATATAACACCATGCCTCGATAATTTTTTAATATTTTTTAGAGAGAGGAGATTCATTCCTCAAATTGCAGAAGCCTAAAGTTCCATGGTGAGGGAAGGAAACTTAAGCCCTATTTAGAGGTCAGGTTCAGACCTGTAGAGCAGTGTTTGATAACCTGGGGACAGTGGGCCTGATGGAAGCCAGAGCTGAGGGACAGGTAATGGGGAGCACCTGACAGAGAGCCATCGTAAATGAGGAAGAAACCTGGTAGCAGGAGCTGAGCAGAGTGGAGACCCATGTTGGCAGGAGCAGGTTCCCGGTCCAGTATGATGCTCCTGGCTGCCCTGCTGGGTCATTCTCCACCCAGAGCGTCCTTCGTTCTCAAATGCCTGCACACTCTGTTTTGGAAACCAAAAAGCCCACTCAACTCCACCATGGGCCTCCTTTTGAAAGATGTGTAAATGAGAAGAGGAGGATGCTAGGGATTCCAAGACAGGCCCATGGAGCAGGCCAGCCAAGGTGCAGGCACTCAGTCCAATTAAACAGCCACCTATGGCCAGGGTGACTAGTGGTCTCAAGCAAGGAGCAGCAATCTTGAACTTAAAATCAGATTCTTGTCTGCTTAAGCTATACTTAATTCCCTTAGGAGATGCTAATCAGCTCTCTGATTTAGTAGAATAACTCCTAATGACAGATGGAGAAAGAGGAGATCATCCCCAGGCTGAGGGGACTGAGTGTGGTAAGACAGTACATGCCTTTCTGACCAGTTTCTCTCAACACTGAGACCTGTAGTGCGAAGAGCAGAGCCATTATCTTGAGGAGTAAGATAAATGCCAATCTGGTATGTGTTTTTCCCCAATATGAAAATAACCTCACTTATTTCTCATAATAAAAATATGTTCATTTAAGAAAACCATGTATATATCATATATATTTTCATATAATCTCACCTTCCAGAGGTAACTGCTCTTAGTGTCTTCTGTTAGGGAAATATAATTAAAAACAAAATTTTCTCCCAATCCAGAAATCCTTCCTGATATTCCTATGGCTTCTTACTGTATATACTACTTTGTAATCTGCTTTTATCTCAATAATAGTTTGTGGATATCTTTCTAAGTAAATGTGTTATGACAGAGTAAACTCAGTAGCTGCTAGGGCAAAGTTTTATTTTCTTTAAGATTATCCCTGTGCCTGAAGCAGAGCCTCACACATGGTAGGAGCCCAATATATATTAAGTGGTTATTATTTTACTTCCTTCAGTCTCCTTGGGGCTGAAATAATTTCACCTGGGAAGAGCTGCAACTAGTAATAGCATAATTTCAGGGGATCATCCCAAATCCTCCTTGCAAACAAATAGGGATATACGGAAATAAATATTGTGGAACAAATTCAGAGCCCTTTGCTACCTGGAAATCAGAACAATGGCAGAGCCAGCCATAATCAATGGCAAAGCAAATCCAAAACTTGTTATATGCCAAACTAAATTATCTCTAAACTGTGTGGTTCCCATCCTTACATATTTCATGAGCAACTCTAGGATGTAAGATAGGCCTGCAGCAGTAAATAACCTATAGTTTTTCTTCTCCAAAACCCCCAAAGGTTTTTTTTTTTTTCTTGGCAGTCAGTTGCGTTTATGCCTATAGCATCCTCATTTATCTGAGAAGATTTTTTGGTTCAGTCAACATGTGTGAAAATGTGAATAAGTAGACCTCTTATCACTTTCCTGGCTTGCCTCCTACCTTGATTATATTATATGCCCATCAACAAAGGAAAATTAAAAATGCTGAGATCATGTGTTTAATCAGTACTCATGGGGCGCATAACATGAACCAGACACTGTGCTAGGCATCAGAGTTTCAGTGACGAATGGAAGCGACCACAAGCATGCAAACAATAATGACAACAAAGTGTGGGGTTTTTTTAAAAGTGTGACAAATGCCACCATGTGCATTGTGGTAACACAATAGCTTAAGGGGTTTAGAGAAGGCTTCCCAGAGAAAGGGACTTTAAAATGAGAAAAAGCTTAAATAGGAGATAAGTCAACATGGGTGAAAGTTAGTTCCAGGCAAAGGGAGCAACTATGCTAAGACCTGTAGGTGAAAGAGAAACTGCTGTACTCCCAACTCTGCAATATGCTTTCTGCATTTGGACAAAAAACTGGGAGTGTGATGAGACAAGCTTCTTGGCAGGGGGGTATTAATTAATTCTGGTATACTTATCCTATCAAAATTTCCAGATAACAAGATTTACACCATATTTTAATTAGCACTGACTTAAATTTTTTATTGACTTATTTGCATTCAAGGGATTTTAAATATGATTTTTTTCCAGGATATTACAGGTGTACAAACATTTTAGTTACATGAATTGCTTTTGTACAGTTTGAGTTACAGTTATGTGTGTCCATTACCCAGATAGGGTGCGTTGTACCCGTTAAGAGGGAATTTACCCATCCCCTCTTCCCTCCTCCTACCTGCTTGAATTTCTTTGAATTTTACTACCATATGTGCACATGAGTGTTCATCAGTTAGGTCCGATTTAATAGTAAGTACATGTGGTGTTTGTTTTTTCCATTCTTGCAATACTTCACTTAGAAGGATGGTCTCCAATTCCATCCAGGTTGTTACAAAAGGTAGCAATTTAAAATTAAAATTTTCACCATTTTTTATGGCTGAGTAGTACTCCATGGTATACATATACCACATTTTATTAATCCACTCATGTATTGATGGGCACTTGGGCTATTGCCACATCTTTGTGATTGTGAATTGAGCCTCAACATTTGAGTACAAATGTCTTTTTTATAAAATGTCTTTTTTTCCTTGGGGTAAATACTGAGTAGTAGGATTGCTGAATCAAATGGTAGATCTGCTTTTAATTCTTTGAGGTATATCTGTACTGCTTTCCACACAGGTTGTGCTAGTTTGCAGTCCCACCAATATTGTAGGAGTGTTTCTTTCTCTCCACATCCATGCTAGCATCTGTTGTTGGGGGACTTTTTGATAAAAGCCATTCTTACTGGAGTTAAGTGATACCTCATTGTGGTTTTAATTTGCATTTCCCTGATGATTAGAGATGTTGATTGGTCATTAGTCTATCTTCTTTTGAAAAGCTTCTGTTCATGACTTTTGCCCACTTTTTAATGGGGTTGTTTGATGTTTTGTTGCTCATTTGCTTGAGTTCCTTGTAGATTCTGGGTATTAGCCCTTTGTCAGATGTATAGCATGCAAATATTTTCTCCCATTCTGTAGCAGTCTCTTCACTCTATAGGGTATCCAAATAGGGAAAGAAGGGATCAAACTATTGCTCTTTGCTGATAATATGATCTGATATCTAGAAAATCCCAAATATTCTGTCAAGAGACTCCTGGAATTGATAAATAAATTCAAGAAAGTCTCAGGTTACAAAAGCAATGTACAGAAGTCAGTAGCATTGCTATACACCAACAACAGTCAAATTGAGAATCAAATCAAAGACTCAATACCCTTCACAGTAGCAACAAAGCAAATAAAGTACCTAGGAATATATTTAACCAAGGAGGTGAAAGACCTCTACAGGGAGAATTACGAAACTCTGAAGAAGGAAATCACAGAGGATGTAAACAAATGGAAAAACATGTCATGCTCATGGATCAGCAGACTCAACGTTGTTAAAATGTCTATACTACCCAAAGTGATTTACAGATTCAATGCAATCCCCTTTAAAATGTCAACATCATTTTTTGTAGATCTAGGAAAAATAATTCTATGCTTCATATGGAACCAAAAAAGACTTTGAATAGCCAAAGCAACCTTAAGAAAAAAAGAACAAATAGGGAGGCATCTCCTTACCAGACTTTAAGCTATACTACAGGCTGTAGTAACATCATAGTACTGGCACAAGAACAGAAACATAGACCAATGGATCAGAATAGAGAACCGGGATATAAAACCATCCTCATATTGCTATCAGTTCTTTGACAAAGCAGACAAAAACATACACTGGGAGAAAGAATCACTATTCAATAAATGTCACTGGGAAAATTGGATAGCCAACAAGATTTGTACCTCTCACCACTCACAAAAATTAATTCACAATGGGTAACACACTTAAACCTAAGACATGAATCCATAAGAAATCTGAAAGAAGTAGTTGGGAAAACTCTCATAGATATTGGTCTACACAAAGAATTTATGAATAAGACCCCAAAGGCAATCATGGCAACAACAAAAATAAATAAATTGGACCTGATTAAATTAAAAAGCTTCTGCACAGCTAAGGAAACAATCAATAGAGTGAAGAGACTACTTTGCTCTATTGTGATGTGATTTTATATCAACCTTTTAGTTACTAAAGGAAGAGGAAGTAGTAAAACAAAAATGTCCAAAAGAAAGAGGTATGAAGAAGGGGAACTTTTACATAGTCTAAGAAGGGGACAGTTTTATGTAGACAGGATTAGTCAACATTGTTATACATCTTCACAGGGAGCTCACTGTGAGATAAAGATTATGGACTTGGACGTATTCTAATGAAGCAGATTGTAGTGAGAGTTGTTTTGCTAGTTTACCTGATGAAAGTATGAGCTCTGGGGCCAGATTATCTGACTGCTCGGCTTTAAATCTGGGCTTCACCTTAGACTTCACCTCTTTTGCTGCAGTTTCCTTATCTGTAAAAAAAAAAAAAAAAAAGGTAATATGAGTACCAACTTCAAAGGGTGCTGCAATGAACAATTTTACAAAACACTAGTGCAAATAAAATGCTCAAAAATTATTATTTAAAGTCAGATAAATCTTTGTACTGTTCAGGATTTGTCTTGTAGCAGGTTAATATCCATCACACAGTTATCTTTCTGTACAGATATGTCTTTGTGATTCTCCTGTTCAAATCCCTTCCATTGCTCCCCATCACCCATAGAATGAAAAACATGGGCTTTTAAGCATGGTATATAGTGACTTTAGTTGATATTTGTGTGAAAGAGCCAGCTGTGAGATGCCCTTTTGTGTCCATGGCAGACTCTTGTCCCCCAGGTGGAGTACTTGAGTGCCCCAAGCTTTAGGAGGGACCCTGTAGCTCCCAGGGAGTTTCTTGATCTCCTCCACCACTGAGGTGGGGGGAGGTGCAAGGCAGTTCGTAGCTAGACTGTGGGAGCCTGAAAGGCTTTGCGAAGCCTTGGTGGAGCTTGGAAGTTGTATTGTGTTGTGTTTTTTTTGGGGGGAGGGGTTCCTTTTTTTTTTTTCCTGTGGTGACTTGAATGATCTGTTTCTGGCTCAACTACCCTGTTTTATCTTTCATAATTATCTTTCCCTCTGCCTACTTCTTTATCAGCCTTTTGAAAGGCAGGTCTGTGATTCTAACTGTTCTTTACTGTCTTGCCTGAATATCAGACCTCTGCACCACCTTCGCGTGAAGCTTTCTTAACTCCTCTTGTCTGGTTGCATTCATGTACTGTCGCTGTGCTGGCCTCTTCGTTGCAGCGCAGTGACATGGCAGGTTCCATGTCTGATTCATCTTCTCTTTCTCAGAGTGTGGTATGTGCTCAGCAAGTGTGTGTGGTGTGAATGAACAAAGCTGAGAAATGCATTGTGTTTTCATTTTACAAATGGAGAAATAAGGAGACGGACTCTTTTGCCCAGAGTCTCAAAGTGAGCAGAATACTGGAAACTTGAAGCTGGGTCTTCTGTTCCAGGATTCTGACCTGAAAATTCATCACATGTATGGCTACATTTGATATTTTTGTTTCAGCGATGTGGGAATACCTTACATTATTATGTGAGTTATAAAGTTGTTAAGCTTTAATTCTTGTGTCAGTATAAAAAAGGATGGTTCCACAGCCATTGTGTGTGGTATGGTCCCTTTTCCCTTTTAGACACATGTCTTTTTAAGGATTGTGTTAAAAGCAGTCATTTCTGGAAAGTGGAATTGTGAGTACCTTTTATTTTCAACTTCTTGCTTGTCTGGTGTCTTCTAGCTTTTCAGACTAAACATATATTTGTTTTATAATCAGGTTGGGGAAAAGGGAGCTTAAATGTGTATCTAATGTAATAAAATTTTATTTAAATTAATTTTTATTTTAGGGTGATTACAAAGTTGTTTTGCATCACAGAATGTCTTCTGCCTCATCCTATTTCCTCATTACGTAATGGTCTGATTGTTTATGTATCTAAAAGGCCTATATCTGGGCCTATGTCTACTTGACTGTACCAGGTGAACTTCTTTACCAACCAATAAAGTCCAAAATGTTGTATTAGTCATCTATGTCCTTAAGTAGTAGATAAGAAATTGTAATTAGTGTTAAAATAGGTAACATTCTCTTAGAAAAATCGTCACACCATTATATATTTGCATTTCACCTGGACTTGATCAGGATTCCACTGAGGCACTTAAAGTATCACACAACTTGATTTTCTTCTCTACTGTGATGCAGTTTCCTCACTTTGCATTAGTTTCGCAATCTGGGATCATTATCCCAGCTCAGTGAGAATCAATTTCTCATAGCTGATTGTCTGAATCACTGCCAGCTCAGTCACAGTTTCTACATCATTTACCAGGAAGTATAGTTTTTTAAAAAGTCAGAACAATTATGCAGGTAACCTACAGCCTGAATGTGCCCTCAGAATGTGCTTCAGAGCAGTCACCCACCCCTGGAGCTCAAAGTCTTCTGCAAATTGATTGACAATGTTACTGACCTATAAATCAAAGGATTCTCTATTCCAATTCACCATTTTCTGAGTGAGTCTCTATTGACATGAAAGAGTTCATTCTCCTTGAAAGGAGAACAGGTCATCTTTAGAGAGAAGCTTCTCTTGTTTCCGTTTTAGCAGTACATTTTTTAATTCCCATGGAGATCATGAAGAAAGCCAGTTTGGGATATGTTTGTGAGGTTTCAGAGTAAATTTGGGGAGAAAGTTCTATAACTTTTAATTATGATTCTTTACCGCTAAAATGTACATGTTTAGGTAAACTCTATTACTCCTTTCACCTTTGGTGATGACTTATTCATGCTTAAGTATGATAGAGAAAAGTTTGATTTAAAATCTAAGTCCCATTGTGTGTTTCATGCCACCAACATTTTTAAAAGTGAATTGAGTAGAAAGTTAAGTTCTGACATGTGATGTGAGTTCCTCTAATGTATCTGGCCATCATTTAATCATTTATGAATTATCTCTGCAAGATGTTTACATAGATTAGATACCACAGAGATCTGAGAAACTATACTTATTTGATCTTAATTAATATTTGGCCTTAAATAGATAATCACACCACTTTCCAATTTCCTAATTTTAAGCAATTAAACAGCTGGCAGCTGTTGGCCAGATAAATATTAAACTTTGCCAAGTGCATATCTGCAAATTTTTATATTACTTGGACTATATTAGAATAGACTACAAGAAATGTTGAAATCCATATACTTTAGAAAAATTGTATTTATAGATTGTTATTGAACAATTATTTATTATCTATGTAATACTGTTAAAATTCATGCTAAGTTATCACAGATAATTGTCTATTATCTGTGCATGCTTGCTCATAGTGTGTGAAGACACATCAAGTAAAAAGTTTTTGTGACTATTTTATGAAAGTACTTTGATTTAAGTGACATTAAAGGTAATAAAATACTGAGTTAGGAAGGAATTTTATTTTCATAATTGGAATATTCCTAAAGTTTGTTCCATTTTTGAAAATGAAATTGCCAAATGAGCAATTATAATGGTAAGGAATCAAGGGAACATTAAAAATAGATGGTGTATAATGTAAACTAGTGGTTCCTAAACTTTAGAGCGCATCAGAATTACCTGTAGGGCTTACTGAAAAAAGATTGCTAGACCTGACTTCAGAATTTTTGATTCAGTAATCTGAGGTAGAGACCAGGAACTTAGTATCTAACGAATTCTCAGGAGATCCTGATGCTGTGGATGAGGAACCTCATATTGTGATATCCAGAATCTAGATCAATCCTCAACTAATGTTGCCTTAATTTGTGGAATGAATGAATGATAGAGTCAAAAAGAGAAAGCATTTGCATGAATATTTTTTATACATGTGAAAGTGCTTTAACCCTCTAGATGAAATATGTTGACATGAAAATGTAATTTTATTGCTTCCATATAATATGTAATAACTTTTAAATGCTATTTTCAAAGGCTGCTATCTGCATCAGTAAGAGATAAGTTTTTGGGCAATTATTAATTTACCTTGCATTAATTTTCTCATCTGGGTGGAGCCTCTTTATCTACATAGAGAAATTCCTGACCTATGTGGGTCCAGTGGATCCCTCAGTAGTGTTTGGCTATAAGGTATCATTACGTTGCATTACTCTTGACACATTTATCCCTAGCCATTTCCAAGAAGAGTTCTTTTTTTTTATTTTTTTTAATTTGTTTTTTATTTTATTTTTTATTTTTTATTTTTTTTGACTTTGAAGCTTTTTTTTTGTTGAGGAAAACGTTGGAAATAGTCTTCTAGACATTGGCCTAGGCAAAGAATTTATGAAGAAGACCCCAAAGGCAATCACAGCAGCAACAAAAATAAATAAATGGGACCTGATCAAACTAAAAAGCTTCTGCACAGCCAAAGAAACTGTCACGAGAGCAAACAGACAACCTACAGAATGGGAGAAAATTTTCACATGCTACACATTTGATAAGGGGCTGATAACTAGAATCTATTTAGAACTTAGGAAATTCAGCAAGAAAAAATCAAACAACCCTATCAGAAAGTGGACAAAGAACATGAACAGAAACTTTTCAAAAGAAGATAAAAGAATGGCCAACAAACATGAAAAAATGCTTAACATCTCTAATCATCAGGGAAATGCAAATCAAAATCTCAATGAGATATCACTTATCTCCAGTGAGAATGGCCTTTATCAAAAAGTCCCAAAACAATAAATGTTGGCATGGATGCAGAGAGATAGGAACACTCCTACACTGCTGGTGGGACTGCAAACTAGTGCAACCCCTGTGGAAAGCAATATGGAGATACCTGAAAGCGATACAAGTAGATCT
>CAUYRT010016229.1:0-11598 GCA_963574885.1 Lepilemur ruficaudatus | reverse complement strand
GTCAGCCTAGCTCACAGCAACCTCAGACTCCTGGGCTCAAGTGATCCTTCTGCCTCAGCCTCCCGAGTAGCTGGGACTACAGGCATGCGCCACCATGCCCGGCTAACTTTTTCCATATATTTTTAGTTGGCCAATTAATTTCTATTTTTAGTAGAGACGGGGTCTTGCTCTTGCTCAGGCTGGTTTCAAACCCTGACCTTGAGCGATCTGCCCGCCTCGGCCTCCCAGAGGACTAGGATTACAGGCATGAGGCACTGGGCCCAGCCAATTGTTGTTAATTTTAAAAAAGTGAAAAGAAACATATAGAACAAGAGAAAACATTTGGAAACCATATATCTGATAAGGGTTTAATACACAGCATATATAAAGAACTACTACAATTCAAACAACAAAAATACAAACAACCCAATTAACAAAAGGGCAAAGGAATTGAATAGACATTTATCCAAAGATATACAAATGGCCAACAAGCACATGAAAAGATGCTCAACATCATTAGTGGCTAGGAAAATGCAAATCAAAGCTACAATGAGATACCACTTCACACCTACTAGAATGGCTATAATTTTTTAAAAGTCTTTTATAATTCAAAAAATAACTGTTGGTGAGGATATGGAGAAATTGGAACCCTTATGCATTGCTGGTAGGAATGGAAAATGGTGCAGATGCTGTGGAAAACACTTTGGTGGTTTCTCAAAATATGACCCAGCAATCTCACTCCTAGATATATACTCAAAAGAACTGAAAAGAAGGACTCAGACAGCTGTATGCCCATGTTCCCCACAGCATTCTTCACCATAGTGAAAAGGTGGAAACAACAAAAGTGTCTATAACAGATAAATGGATAAGCAACATGTGGTATATACATACCATGGAACATTATTCAATCACAAAAGGGAATGAAGTTCTGATTCATGCTATGACATGGATGAACCTTGAAGACACTATGCTCACTGAAATAAGCCAGACACAAAAGGACAGTGTATGACTCCACTCCTGTAAAATATCCAGAATAGGTCAATTCAGAGAGACAGAAAGTAAATCAGAGGTTACCAGGGGAGGAGGAGGAGAGAACGGAGATTTTTCTTAAGGGATACAGAGTTTGTGTTCACAGTCATGGAAGAATTTTGGAAATAGCGGTGACAGTTGTGCAATATTGTGAGTATAATTAATGCCACTAAATTGCACATTTTAAAAAAAAGGTTAAAATGGCATATTTTATGTTGTATATACTTTACTACAATTAAAAAAAAAGTCATGAGGATGTTGGATGAGACTTCTCAACACTATTGGTGTAGGACTGAACTGACTCCTCTGAACATGGGAGCCAGGCCTGCTGCATTACTGTGTCGTTAATTTGGTTCTCTTCCTCTGTGAGAAACAAACAAGCATGTAAGGAGAAGGAAAAAAGGACATGGTTTTCTGTACCCTCGCTCATCTTGATTTGGAAGGGGAAATATCACACTGTAACTATCAGGAAATGTAATTAAAAGGCACGGGGAGGTGACCGCATGGCAAGGTTTCCCTTTAAGACATGTTAATGCTATTTAGTGTTTATCTCCAGTTAAAAATGATGGCTGCAACCATGCATTATGTAGTTAAGCAGAGTCACCATGTGAGGATCCATATGTGAGGGTGTGGTTATTTGGGGGGGATTGGATTCCCCAGATGGGAGGAAATTCCCTATTGGACAACGGGAGTCCATAGATTCTGAGACCTATTTCTGCCAAATGTCTAAGCTGATATCATGACTATGATCCTACAAAACGATTATGTTTGGTCTAGCAATTCCAATGCTAGTCATGTACCCAAGAAACATGAAAATATACATCCATACAAAAATTTTTGCATGTGTATGGCAGCTTTATTCCTAATAACCCAAAAGTGGAAACAACCAAATGTCTATCAAGTACCGAATGGATAAATATAATGTGGGATAACCCTACAATGCGATATTAATATTATTCATCAGTAAGAAGGAATGACATATTGATTCATGCTACAACATTTATGAACTCTGAAAACGTGAAGTGAAAGAAGCCAGTCACAAAAGACCACATACTGTATTGACTCCACCTATGGGAAAGGTCCAGGACAGGTGAAGTAGTTCAGTGGTTGCCTGGGGCCGGGGCATCAGCGGATGAAGGGTGACAGTTACTGGGTCTGGAGTTTCTTTGTGCAGTGATGAAAATGTTTTAAAAATGGATGGTGACGATCATCGCACAATTCTGTGAATATACTAAAAAGCATTGAATTGTGCACTTTGAATGCGTGGATTGTATGGTATGTGAATTATATCTCAATAAAGCTATTACACACACACACACACACACACACACACACAGAGTAAAGCAAATTGAAAAGGTCTCCGGGGCTGACTGGGTGTGACGACTGAGGGAAAGTGGGGTCCACACCTGTCTCCGAATCTGTCCTGCCATGTGTGGAATTCCCTATGGCTTACCATGTTCTAGTTTTTTAAAAAGTGGTTACTGGATGTAATCTTAGCACTCTGGGAGGCCGAGGCAGAGGGATCGCTTGAGCCCAGGAGTTTGAGGTTGCTGTGAGCTAGGCTGATGCCATGGCACTCTAGGCCAGGCAACAGAGCAGGATTCTGTCTCGAAAAAAATAAAAAATAAATTTAAAAAAAGTGGTTACTGGAATATCATTCCTAAGATGAACACATATGCATTGAATTAAACAAAACACAAAAATCTAAATTACAAAAACCTGCATGCATTTTAAAAACCAATGATGAGTGGTTTCAATTGCATTTGACAGATTATTTAGAGATGTAGAGAGAAAATTATCCTTCTTGCATTACATTAATTTTCACAGATTTATTGAGGTATAATTCACATATTATGTGTTTCACACATTTAAAATGTATGATTCAATCATTGTTAGTGTATTCCACAGGTGTACAACCATCACCACAATCAACTTTAGAACATTTTATTCACCCCCAAAAGAAACCCTATAGCCTTTGGCAGTCACCCCTCATCCCCCACCCATTTCTCCACCCCTAGTCAACCACTAATCTCTTTCTGTTTGTATAGATTTGTCTATTCTGAACATTTCACATAAATGCAATCATGTATGGTTCTTTGTGATTGACTTCTTTCCTTGGCATAACGTTTTCAAGGTTCATCCACGTTGTAGCCTGTCTCAGTACTTTATCCCTTTTTGTTGAGGAATAGTACTCCATTGTATGGCTAGACAAACTTTGTTTATCCATGCATCAGATGATGCAGTGGTCCCCAACCTTTTTGGCACCAGGGACCAGTTTCATGGAAGAGGATTTTTCTGTGGATGGTGGTGGGGGGTGTGGGAGGGAGCTCTGCAGCCCGGTCCCTAACAGGCCACGGACCAGACAGGTACCTGGTGATCACAAAAAAACCACATGTAATTCCATTTATGTGAAATGATGGACATTTGGGTTATTCCCATTTCTTGGCTATTATGAATAATGCTTCCATGAACATCCATGTACAAGTTTTTGCGTGGACATATGTTTTCAGTTTTCTTGGTATATACTTAGGAGTGGAATTGCTGGGTCATATGGTAGCTTCCTTTTGAGGAACTGCCAGACTGTTTTCCAAACTGCCTGCACCATTTCACACTCCCACCAGCAGTGTGAGGGTTTCAATCTCTCTTCATTCTTGCCAACACTTGTTGTCTGTCTTTTTTATCACAGCATCCCAGTGGGAATGAGGCAGTGTCTCATTTCGGTGATAATTTACATGCTCCTGATGACTAATGGTATTGAGCATCTTTTCATGTGTCCAGTCTTACTTTTGAATTATCTCTCTAACTCCCCCGTGCCTGCTTGCTCAGGCCTGCTTGCTCTCTTCTCTGGTTTGCATGCCTCCTGACCGGTCTTGCCCTATTCCATGCCGCTCCCTAAAATGCAATCTCAGACCGTGTCGCTTTCTGCCTAAAACCTTGACTGGCTCCCTGCTGCCCACAGGACAGAACCTGCACTTGTGAGTGTGGCATTCAAGACCCTTCACAGTCTAGCTCCAAGGTCCAGCGTAGTCGTCCTCTGCCTTTGTCCAGGCTGTTCCCTTTGCTTGTAGTCCCTTCCCCAAAGCGTCCACTGGTCAGCACTCACTCAGCCTTTACAACCTAGCCCAAGCAGAAACTTCTGTGTGAAGCCTGCCTAATGTCACCTCCAGACAGAGCCCTGTGCTGCACAGCTCCAGGGAAGGTCACTCTCACGCAGTCTACGTCAGAGTCAGCGAAGCACAGCCCACGTGAACCACATCCAGCCGGCCACTGTTTTTGTACATTGCATGAACTAAGAATGGGATTTTCACATTTTTGAATGGCTGGAAATAATTAACAAGTAGATTCTATACTTGGATAACTGTGGTAAATTTTTCAAAAGTAGAATGCAGCCATGCTTATTTGTTTACATAGTATCTATTGCTACCTTTGTTTTACAACAACAGAGTTGAAAAAGCGCAACGATGGTGTGGTCCACAGAGCGTAAACTACTATCTGGCTCTTTACAGAAGAAGTTTGCCGAATGCTGGTCTATGCAGACGGGGCCCTGGAGTTGCACAGTGCACGGTCTATATGCATGTACACCAGTAGCCCTGCCTGCAGGCCCCCTGGAACTCTCTTCACAGCCCTGCCCTGCACTCATCATCTGCTACAATAATTTGTCTTCTTCCACCACGGACCTTGTGCTCCAAAGCCTGAGACGGACTGATTCTTGCTCACCTTTGTATGCCCAGTGTATCACCCAGGCTCTGGCACCAAGAAGGACCTCAATAAGTGTCTGTCACTGCCCTGAATCAAGTATTTCCCGGATACTGAAGATGAGCTAATGTTTAAAACACTGTTGATATTTCAGGATTAATGTAACTCATAAGTAAAAATACGGTACTACTGCTGACAAAATTACAGATCTGTTATTTCTGACTTTAAAAGCATTCCACCCTCCAACATAACTTGTTTGATTTGAACCTCTCTTCTCCCAGGAGTGCTAATTGGCATATTTCATTGAATCAGATTGGAATCACTGTGGCTGGGGAAGGTGTTACAGATGAGTAGCCCCCTCACCAACTGGACACAGAGTCAGGGTGCAGAGTGCAGCCTCTGGAACACGGTTCCAACAAGGGCAGGTTAATGCAAAGGGATCCATCTGGCGTTATCATGAGATCCTGGTAAAGAGAAAGCCTGAGAAGACTGTACAATAAGAATTCTGAAACTGTTACATGCAGGAAATATTTGTGGCAGGCCGGGGACGGGCAGCAGTCTGAACCCATGCTGTGTGCTGGATACCCTGAAAAGGAGGCATCTGTCCTCCCTCGTCTTATTCAGTCCCCAGGAAAACCTATTCCAGTCAAGGGCACAGGCCCAGAGAGGTGATGGCACTTGTCCCCACCTGCCCTGGCAGAGCAGGCCTTCAAGCCCAGGTCTCCCTTCTCCCCAGCCTGCTCCTGTG
This sequence comes from Lepilemur ruficaudatus, assembly GCA_963574885.1. Taxonomy (NCBI): domain Eukaryota; kingdom Metazoa; phylum Chordata; class Mammalia; order Primates; family Lepilemuridae; genus Lepilemur; species Lepilemur ruficaudatus. Next base: position 6,146 of record CAUYRT010016229.1, on the reverse strand, counting down.
TTTCTACCACGGCACCTGATGAGTACTCTCAAGAGCTTGCTCTTTCCATAAGGACGTCCATGGGTTTTTTGCTGCTCTTGGTTTCTCTTTAGTTCCCTGAGATTGATTTATTCCCCTACAGGAGAAAAGTCCTAACCTCTTAACATGAATTAGAAGGTCCTTCAAGAACTGTCCTGTGTTTCCCTCTTCAGTTTTGTCTTCTTGCAACCTCCAACCGCCCCGCCCCCGCCAGACACCACGCCAGCCAAACAAAACCTGAAGGTGACAACTAAGGCTTACGGGGTGCTTACCACGTGCCAGGCACGGTTCTAAGCAATTACGTCTATATGGTTTCATTTAAAATTCCACGAAGGGGCCAGGCACCATGGCTCACGCCCGTAATCCTAACACTTTGGGAGGTCAAGGCGGGAGGATCACTTGAGGCCAGGAACTTTAGGCCAGGAGTTTGAGACCAGCCTGGTCAACATATGGAGACCCTGTCTCCATAAAAATAGAAAAATTAGCCAGGCGTGGTAGCACATGCCTGTTTCGCAGCTACGAGGAGGCTGAGGCAGGAGGATCACTTGAGCCCAGAAGTTTGAGGTTGCAGTGAACTATGATGACACTACTACGCTCCAGCCCATACAACAGAGCAAGACGTTGGTCTGAAAATAAAAAATAAAATAAAATTCTTTGGAGGAGGTAAAATGATCAGTCCTATTTTATACATCAAGAAGCTGAGCCCAGAGAGATTGAGTAATTTGCCTGAAGTCACACAGCCAATAAGTGGTATAGTCAGAATTTGAACCCAGGCAGTTTGACTTGAGAAACCACTAACCAATATGTTTCTCAGCTCTTACGAATACCATTTCTTTTAGTTTCATCAGTGGGCCATCCTCCATCTGCTTTCCAGTCTTTGCACTTACAGTTCCCTCTTCCTAGTCCACTCTCCACCTTGCCTAACTCTGCTCATTCTTCAGTGCTTGGCTAAAATATCACCTCTTCTGGGAAGCCTTCATGGGTTGCCTGGTCTGTTTGTTGCTCAGCTACCACTCCACAGCACCCTCTGCTTCCCCTCCATAGCATCTATCACCCTTGCTTGACAGAGCTGCTTACTAATCAGACTGCCCTCACTACACTGTGGGCTCCAGGAAGCCAGGGAACATGCATGTCAGGCTCATGTAAATTGTGTTCCCTGCCTGTTCTAACACTCAACTTGACCCAAACTAGATTCTTTTTTCCATTTTTTTTTTAATTTTTCTTTCTTTCTTTCTTTCTTTCTTTCTTTCTTTCTTTTAGGTAGAGTCTCGTTCTGTCACCCTGGCCAGAGTACAGTGGTGTCATCATAGCTCACGGCAACCTAAAACTCCTGAGCTCAAGCCATCCTCCTCCCAAGTAGCTGGGACTACAGGTGCACTCCACCACACCCAGCTAATTTTTCTATTTTTAGTAGAGACGGGGTCTCACTCTTGCTCAGGCTGATCTTGAACTCTTGAGCTCAAGTGACCCTCCCTCCTCAGCCTCCCAGAGTGCTAGAATTACAGGTGTGAGCCAACACGCCCAGCAATTGTTATTTGGCTTTTTTGTTTGTTTGTTTGTTTGTTTTTTAAGTGCAAAGTCAGTGTCTTCAATAAACCAAACTAGATTCTTAATATGTAGTTGTGGAATGAATGGATTTGGCAATGAACTTCTCCATAAAACCTCCACTATGGGTCAGCCTAGAAGACAAAACTCTAGTCAGGTTTGCATGCCACTTGCTGCAAGATCCATGTGGGTGGGGGCAGGGGAGGAGAAAGAGGGAGAGCAGGAGCCCCTGTACGGCTGGCGACACGCACATGCCTGCTTTCTCCTCCACTGTCATCCATCACCAAGAATTCACTGTATCAAATTTGTATGTTTCCAGCACTGATCTACATTACTGGTCCTCAACCACTGCAACAACCTGACAGCTCCAGGAACCATTCCATACATGCTTTTAGTCAACACCACTGTCATCAGAGCTGCTAAGCAGCCTGGTGCTCCTTGAGGTTAATGCCATGTGCAGTAGATGGCTTTTGTCATAACTGCTTATGAGGGCTGAGGAGGTACAGGATAGCATGAATGATATGGCACCATCAGTGCAAAAAGGGAGGGGCAAGACATACCCATACAGCTTTGTTTCTAGAAAGAAACAGCACATTTGCTAACAGAGGTTGTTGTGGGAGACTTTGGGACAGGGGTGGGTGGGAGAATTCCTTTATCCTATAGACCCTCTTGAAGTGTTGGAATTTTATTCTTTGTACTCTGGGTGTGTATTGTCTATTTAAAAATAATTGAAATGCTGATTTTTTTTTTTTTTTTTTGAGACAGAGTCTCACTCTCTTGCCTGGGCTAGAGTGCCGTGGCGTCAGCCTAGCTCACAGCGACCTCAAACTCCTGGGCTCAGGCGATCCTCCTGCCTCAGCCTCCCGGAAATGTTGATTTTTAAAAATGAAAGTAAGTGGCTGAAATAGTTGCAGACTTCCTAACTGGCTCAGGGATCCTGAGGCTGCGGCCCCAGCTGCTGGCCCCGCGCAGGGGCTGGAAAATGGGACCCAGCAGACTTGCAGCCTTCCCCCTCCTGACGCTGCAGTTCCTTCCTGCACCTTCCTGGCATTTCAGGCCATCTCATCTTTGCCCGAATGACTCACGGAGGAGTGTTTCCCAGTGCAAGGAAACCCAGGAGCACTACTAGAGAAGGCCACACCACCTCAGTCCCAGCCTGACCCATCACACCGCCTTGTTAGGAGCCAAGATGGTGCGAGAGGGATTGGGCGGGACTCTCACTTTCTGTTTAGCTGGGGTTTGGGGGAAGTGTTTTGTTTTGTTTTCACATGTCTGTACTATTTGAATTTTTACAATGTGTGTACCTTGCTTTCACAAGCAGAAAAATGTAAAGATATAAATAGTACCTGAAAAACTCCCAGGTGCACCTGTCCTTCCAGGGCCAAGTCTGTGTCCTGTATGGGAGGCCCAGCCCTTAAGATAAGAAAGAGGCTCGCAGGCGATTCAGAAGCGTGGCTGGGTTAAAACCCGTGCTTTCAGCACGAGGGAACCACAGAGCGTTCTGAGTGCGGTGCCGGTCCCCGCAGTGAGCACGCGTGCTCTTGCGTTCCTCCAGGCTGGCCCCTGGGCATGTGGTAAGCCTCTCGTAAACTTCTTACAAACATTCCAGGCTTAGCTTTTGATTTTTCCTACTTCATCCCGAATACAGCCTCCATCCCTGGTCTTCACATCTGTCTTAGTTTGGGCTGCCAAGTCCAAACATCATAGACTGGGTGTCCTATAAACAACAGAAACGTCTTCCTTACAGTGCTGGAGGCTGGCTGTCTGAGGTCAGGGTGCCAGCTCAGTCCGGTTGGTTCTGGCGAGAGCCTTCTTCCAGGTTGCAGACCGCTGACTTCTCCTTATGTTCTCACATGGGGGAAACTGGGCTCGAGTCTCCTTTATGGGGACACCAATCCCACTCATGGAGGCTCCACCCGCCCATGACTTAATTACCTCTCCAAAGCCCCACATCCTAATAAGGTATCGTCACATTGGGGTTAGGGCTCCAACATATGAGCTTTGGGAGGGATGAACACAAACATTCAGTCCATGGTACCATCTTCCTAGTGCTCAAGCAAGACGCTGACGCGTTGTGAGTCTTCCTTCTCTTTCACCACCCACACCAGCAGATAGCGAGTCCTGTGCATCTCATCTCTGGGATGCAGCTGCAGTTACACTCTTTCCTCCGCACACCCAAGCTACAACCCAATCCCAGACCATATCTCTCTCCTGTGTCACCGTGGCAGCGCTCTCTCATCTCCCTGACGTCGCTGCTGCCCCTCTTCAACCTCTTGACTTAGCAGCCAGCACGCTCGTGCCCAGACACAAGTCTGCTCATTTACTTAAACTCCTGGATGGCTCCCAACACCCATAAGATAAAATGGGAACTCTGTAGTGCAGTCCAGGGGACTGTCCCCAGACCATCCTCAATTCCCCTCCCGCTGTTTTCCCGTGTGCATCCACAGGCACTCTCCACCAGGATTTCTCCTGGCACTTCACACTTCCCCATCTCTGCACGTGCTTGTTCTCTTGGGACCTAAATTTCAGCGCCTTTTTTGTTCCCTTGTGTTCTCCCAAAATTGTACCCACCTGACCCCGTCTGTAGTTACTCACAGAAAAATTAAGTATTGGTTCCTCCTCAAACCCTCTGCTACTCATTGACCAAACTGATCAGTTCCACCTACACCTGATGAATCATCTGGCTGGTATTTTTTAAAAATTAAATCAAATTAAGGTCGGAACTCACCAAATCGGGGGATGTTTTGACGACTCTCAAAGGGTTCCAGGAAACAGTGCCGTGCAGAGCAGGGTGTCTCAGTGAGGTGCCGAACGAAGCATAGCTCAGAAAGGCAGCTCCCGCCTGACCTCCACTGTCCCCCACACAGCCGCCCACTGCTCCTGCAGGTCCCATGGCGGGCGGTGGGAGAGGTATTTTTCCTGAGTCTTCTGCTCATTCTGATCAGGGGCCCTCATGACTAGAAGTGTATAGGTTTGCTTCCTTAGAACTTAAAAAAAAAAAAAAAAGAAGTGTATAGGGCTAGGAAACTAGTAATGCTAATTAACTAACTCTCAGTACATCACATCTGCCACCCCACCTTCTCTGACCAGTTGATTTCGTTAGCCTTAAATACATTCTCAAGCCATGTATTCCCTAATCCAACTCTTGCATCAATTCATGAACAAATGCACGCCTTGCCAAATTCTAAGGAGCCTGCACCAGAAGACGGGTGGTCACAGACTGCTTTGGTATATTCTCTGGGGGCAGGTAATTCTCTGAGCTGGGCCAGGTTGCTTTGGTTGCTAAGTACCAATTCATTTTTAGTGGGAAAACTGGCCAATGCAAGGATTGTGCAACTGTGTCCTGAGCTTGACTACCTGAGGAACACCATCCACAGAGACTGCCGCGTAGCTTGCTGGTGCGTGTAGACACACATCTGTAATTAGAGTTCGGGAGCTGAGAGGGACGTCACAAAACTCCTGCCTGGGTGCCAAGGAAGGGGCAGGACTAGAGAGAATAGACTCTGCGTGAGCTCAAGTGCAGAACCCACTTCCTGAGGTTCCCACCCTTGAGCTCTGAACGCCCCGAGGAGCCCACCTCGCTGTGGAGTAAGGGATGAGACAGGATTGCCCAGGGCGGAGACTGCCTGCAGCTCTTGGCAGCTCTCTCTGAGCGGTGCTCAAGCGAGCACACCAGAACCCTCAGCCTACTTCTGAATTGTTTTTGCACGTCAGGTAATTAGTATGTGGGGCAGCCTTCTTGCCTCAGCAAAGGGCCTGATGAGCCCTCTCTCTCTTTGCAGGGAGTGCAGGCGCAGGGATTGAGTCTTCTGGGGAAGAATGTGTGTGTGAGGTCAGCTTAGAGTGGTCTAGGCCATCTCAAAGGCCTCTCTTGACAGAGGTCTTACAAATTCCATTTAACAAACAGGGTTGTCTATTTGTTTCTGTTAAAGGAAAGAAAGAAGGAGAGAAAGAAAGAAAAAAAGCTCTTGCTTTTTCCTCCTAGGATTATAAGAATTGTAGCTCCAATCTTAAAGGACTTCAAACGCAAAATTTAAAAGTTAGATGTTAAATAAGGGTTTGGAGAGTTCAGATCCTATAAACATGGAAGTTTCTCCAGCTCTAACATTTTAAAATTCTGTGAATCTCAGCCTTGTGTCATTCAAATATGTTCAGTAAAGTAGAACGAAGTAGGACTTCAGGAATCACTGACATGGAAAGGCTGAAGCTGTGACTTTTCCGAAGCGATGCTCTACACCAGGAAGGCAGAGGGCTGCCGCGGGCCTCCGTCTGCAAACACCGGGTCTCCCAGCCGCCTCCCGCTCTGCGAGGGGAGCAGGCCCCCCGGGGCGTCCCTGGCAGTCACCCTGGCCTCCCCCGCCCTCTTCCTTTTCTCCCCCGCAGTCGCCGTCGTCGCTTCCCTCCGTCGTGACTGCCAGTCCTCCAACACTGTCCCGTTCTCCCGGCTGTCACCTGGGGATGGCCCTCCTCCTGCAGTCAGCCCCCGGACACACACGGAGAATCCATCGGTCCGCGGTTCTCAGGCACCCGCCGGCTCCCGGGCCGGGTCCGCTCTGCCTCCTCCCGCGAGCGTGTCCCCACGC
>CAUYRT010016228.1:0-12879 GCA_963574885.1 Lepilemur ruficaudatus | reverse complement strand
TCCCGTTCCCCCCCACTGTGTAAAACCTAGGCTTTTTTACCGTGTGTTGTATTACTTGGCCGTCCCTGGTTTTGTTTTTTTTTTTTTTTTTTTTTTTTTTTTTTTTACAGAAGGGCTAATCCCTGCAGGCTATTTTCCTAGGCTTCTTTGAAAGGAGGCTTTTATTGGATTCAACAAATAGGAGACACTGGTAGGAGGTTGGAGGATGGGAGAAAAAGAGAATCTAGTGTCTGTTTGTAGCAGGTATGTCTCCTCCATGTCTTCAGCTAACACTGACAGGCTTGCTATGATTCCAGCCTGCATGGGGTAACCTCTGCTCTTGGAGTTTCTGGTAACACTATCTCTTTCTGTGGTCTTTTTAGCCTTAGGAGTGATAAGAGTTTCCCACTGTTGCTAATCTTTGTCATCTCAGCTCTTCCATCATCAATGTAACCAGTTATTGGTATTTAATTCCCTTTGTGTTAGATATTGAGAATGGCTTCAATTTTACTGGTTGGATTATGGATTAATGCACCTAGTCACCGAGCACTATAGATGCTGTCTGCTTGACATCCTTCATATCTATCTGTTCTTCCCAGTCTCACTGCTACTGCCTTAGTTCAGGATTTACTCCAATACTCTCCTAACTAGCCACACTTTTTATCTATCTTGCATGGTGCAGGCAGATTGATCTTCCTAAATCATAAATCTAATAATTCTATCCCACTGCCTAAAACTCTTCAATAGCCCCCATATAGGAGTGTTTCCCAAACACTAGTCCTTGCATTTCACCCCTCATATTTTTTTGACCATACCTGTGTATCATCTGTACTATTATTTAGGTAATATTTTTCTTTAAATCTATTCATTTAAAAAATTGGTTTTTCCCAAAGCAATAACATCTGTGAAACTACAGCTTTGAAAGTCTAATTTATTTTTCCTAATACACATAAAAATAAATATCAAACTATTAAAAATAACATAATTCACCCATATACCAACCAAAATCCTCCCTCATACATATAGCACACTTTGGGATACACTGGCCTAGAGGATCAAGTCAAAACTCCTGATTGGAGTTTATAATGTCTTTTATGATTTGGCTGTTGAGGCTTACTTCCCCATGGGTCCTCACTCAACCCTTTGTTCTGGCCACTTTTACATCCTCTAGTTCAAACTGATCACCTACTCTTTCATGATCCCTCTTGTGCCATATATAGACACATTTTTGCATTTACCTATTTACATGTCTTTTTGTACCTACTAAACTGGATCAAGAAAATCATTGCTGATTGGCGCCTGTGATGTAGTATATGCTTATGTTCTTCTTAGACACTAGATGATAGTGATCCATTCTTTACAAACACATAATCTCTCCTTAAACAAGAATAACATCATCACCATAAAGTGGCATTTAATTCTTTTCAGTTTCATTTAACATATGGACTCACTTTGGTAAAATTTATTAGACTACCAAAGCATATAAATTGCACTGGGGCACAGAAATTATAATTTGCACCCACATTAATTTCTGCATTTTTTTGTGTTCAAAATATAATAAAAGTACCCAAACAGGAGGAAAAGTTATGTTTCTTATTTTTTTCAATTCAACAGTATAACTTGAACTGACTTCAGATGTTCAGATGTTTTAACTTTCTGCTGAGTGCAAGTCTCAAAAGAAAGAAGAAAAGGGGTAAAGTTGAAAGTTTTACAAGCAGCATCACAGACTCAGAGCTGGATGGTACCTTAGAGATCATGTAGTCTAACATTCTCATTTTACAGATGGGAAGTGAGTGAGGCCAAGAGAAAGGGAAATTCTAGTCTAGGTAAAGATTTACTTATTTACTTATTTATTAGCACACAGTGCATATATACAATTGCTTTGACTGCTTGTTTGTACTAGAAAGATGAGATCAGCACATGGGCTTGGAATCACAGTGCACAGAGATGACTATGGTGGGGAGGGGGCCTGTGCACATGTTTATATTCATGTGGAAGAGATTCAGAGACTATGGATCCTGGATCCCCAGCTGGCCATATTTTCTCAGGGTAGCCTGCTGGAGCCATAGTTTCTGCGGAACACAGCTCCATGACTATCACAATGATTATGCATTTCTTTTTACCAAGTTAAGTTCTTTGGTCATTATCAGTTTTTCTTCAAACTAACCGTGGGGGAGTCAGGAGGAATCCTTGTCTCACAGATGGGAAATCAAAGCTTGGGAGAAGAAAGATTGCTAAGGAAGACAAAAGCGGTACTAGGATTGAAACTGTCTGCATTAGTAGTTCTTGACCGTAGAACTGTATAACTGGTGGCTATATATCATGCACGTGATACAATTCTGGATTTTAAAAAATTTATTTCTGTTTTATTCTTTTGATTCCTGCTTTGTGGTCCAGTCTTAATAATAAAACCCCAGAAACTTCGGAAAGAAACAAGCTATATAATGAGCCAACACAGACTACTCCTTCAGATCCAGTAATTGATTATCATGTTAGTGGATGATGCCTCTGCCCCTTGCTCCCCGCTCTCTATTTCCCTGCTCATTAGACAGGGATAAGGAAGGAAGTGCAACACAAATCTCTACATTTACTTAATTATCAAGAGCTCTGATAAAACGTTTGGTTAGAAAAAAGTCTGAAATTAATGGATAAAAATGAACTGTAGGGCTTACCTGTAGAATTACACTTAATCCATACTTTGCCTCTTCCCCATGAGCCTGGTTAATTAAGAATTGACTGCACTACACAATGTTCTCTTCTGACAGAAGTGGCTGTCATGAGAGGGTATTGTGTTGCCTCTCTATATTTATCAGCCAAGAAAACATTTATCCGAGGAAAACATTTAGTAAGGGAGATAAGTATTAAAACAACAGTTGAGGACCAATCTTATTTTTAAATTATCTTCAATGATTGAGTTTTGGAAAATAAAATAATTGGCAGTATATACTTAGAATAGCATACATATGGGAAATTGTTCTGCCAGATGTAAAATGAAAGTAAGCTTAGGGAACTTTTCATACAGAAAACTGCTGTACTTGGACTGTCTATAAGTTGCCTTTTTGGAGAAGTGGCTGAACAATGCCATGTACCCTTTCAGAACCATAATAAGCAAACACCAGTATGGGAGTGCTCAAGGTATCCCCCTGACCTGCCTCTTCAAACAGAAACTAGAAACTAGTGCTGACTTCCATTAGCAGACTCCTTCAGCTCACAAACTCATTTCCTCGCCTCATTGGCAACTCACTTCTGAAGGATCAGGCTTTTCTAATAAGCATCTTATTTGGACTTTGTTTGCCAAGGCATGGCTAGACTTTCAAGTTTATTTTCTTAAGCCACTGCATTATTTCTTACATCTCATGCTTAAAAAATAAGTTAGTGAGAAGATAAGTATTGCAAAGGACAGTCAGAGAAACACAGACATTTGTGACTCTGATTCAAGGAAAAACATTAAGTGTGCTGATGTTTTTAACTATCTTAAAGAAATTTTGAATGAAGTTTAAGTGGTAATCATATTTTGGAAAACATGCTAATAAAAAAAATAACAGAGCAATGTCATCTGGGAACAAAGCCATGTTATCGTAGAAGAATAATGAAAATTAGGGAAGAATTTTGATGATCCAACTAAAATTTCAAAATATCTTTCCTTAGCAAAGAAATAACGATAGTGGTCAGCAACCACTTAAAATAGTTGAATGTAAACAGCAATGCCTTGGGGTGCCACTGGGTGCCAGTGGTAGGCCTAAGGCTTGGATAGGAGAAAAGGAGAAGAGGAAAAAAAGAAGCAAATAGGACAGTTGAAAATAAGGGCAGATGAAATAGAGACAAGAGGGAGAGAAATATTTAAGGAGGATATAGGAAACAACAATTTTTCTGATATCATCCTATGATAGCAGGACCATGAATTATGCCTGAGTTAGGGCTTTAAAAAATAGGGGATAATGTAAAACATTATTTATTTAAAAATTTAGATTTCAAGTATTCTAGGAGTATAATCTTTACACGTGAAATGGTCATATGTGTTGTCACTGCTTTCATTCCTCTTAGTGACTGTAGTTGTACAATAGAGTGACTAGAGTGAAGTTAGTTTCAGAATAATTTGGTAGCTATAAAATACTGTTTTTGTTTTTGACATCAGTTTGTATATTGTCTGACTTTAGTGATACTCAACAGCAATGTTTTTATGGTTATAAAAATGGGATTCTGTTTTTTTTTAAATATCTGGGCATTAGTAAATTGTATATACCCATTCTTGAATAAAACCAGTAAATACTTTAACAGATTTTCCATGTTACAATAAAAACTATATCCTTTACATAAAGTGGCTGCTAGGAGGTATCTTAAGGAGTTAAAAGTCAATTAACCTGCCCCGTAATATTCATATGCTAAGATACATTTATCTTCCTAAGGCTCTAGAAAAAAGCATGGCTTCCTTCTAAACATTGATGGGGCACAACATACACCATTATCGTTGCTATCCCTACTTACCATAGATCCCTGTATCTATGACATGGGATGAAGATGTGGCATGAATTTGTGGGGCTATGGAGAACTCACTGATCTTCAGCATCAATCATTGTTGAATGATTGAAACAAACAGAATTAAAAGTCGCATGAGAGCATTGTTGCATTAGTTGCAGGGTTATACTATCTCCCTTACCAAGTCATTTTTGAAGGATTCTTAGATAACATGTTGTAAAGTGTATAGACCATGCTCTTTATATAGAGTCTATTATCAAATCCTTCAAAATTAATCTTTTCCAAAACTTTAAAAAATTTTTTAGCATAGTAATATGGTTACATACATGATTCTCTGCCCATATCTCATCAATCTTGCTTCCTAGTGGCAATCAGTTTTAACCTTTTCAAATACTTCATGATTTTCTCATATGCTTTCCATATCTCTAAGTAATATGTTTATGTTGCTGTTTCTTAATTGACTTGAGGCATTGTCTATTGATATCCTGCTATGCTGGTTGAAGATGTAGTGAATTTACATAAATCCCTGCCCAATTCTCCTTCTCCCAATATAGTTTATATCTCTCTTCTCAGTTCTACCACTAGTTACCTCTGAAATGTTAAATATAATTCAAACTCCATCTTTAGTTCCATGTATCTCCCCTCCCCACTTCATAAAATGAAGACATTAGTGCTCTTTTTCTTTTACTGCTCCACATCGTCTCAAACCTCTTAACCTCTGTCAGCTATACCTTTATTTTTATATTGTTAAGATTGATGAAATTTGCATTTCTATTAGGTAACCATATTTAAGTGTCATGTGATTTGTCCTTAGAGGGATTCTAAAAGTTGGATATTCAGTAAATAGTGCTTATATAATTTTAACTATAGTGTTCATTGTATAGCCACATAATACACTGGGATTATAATTGCCTCTCTCTGAGACCAGTGTTATTAATATGCTCCTGTACCAATCAATAGAGAATATTCCAAGGATCAAGTTCAAATAGATTTTGCTATTTCATACACCACTAATTGCCTTGAACCCGCCCTTGAGTTGTTTTAAAATTCAATCATAATATTAATGTCACCCCACAATCACACTTTTTTATTTGCTTGGTACCATTGGCATATCAAGGGAAAGGCAGTGGGAACAGTCACCCTGACTCAGCAAGTGCAGTAATTCTTTAGAACTTAGACCAACAAAATGTTTTTTCATGTTTTTTTGGAATTTCATGATTGTGTTTCTTTATGTGATTTTTAAAAGTTTATTGTGACAAGTAGCCTATAGGGACCTTTAATTTATAGAAAGGCCTTTTTATGTGCAGGGAAATTATCTTCTATTATTTGTTTTCATTTTTTATTGATACATATTAATATTTCTACATATGTATGGGGTACCTATGACATTTTGTTACATGCATAGAATGTATAATGATTAAGTCACGGTATTTGGGGTATCAATCATCTCAAGTATTTATCATTTCTATGTGTTGGGAAGATTTCAAGTCCTCTCTTCTAGCCATTTTGAAATATACAATACATTGTGGTTGCCTATAGTCACCCTACTCTGCTATCAAACATGAGAACTTATTATTCCTATCTAACTGTATGCTTGTACCCATTAACTAACCTCTCTTCATCCCCACCCCCCATACACCTTTCCCAGCCTGCAGTGTCTATAATTCTACTATCTACCTTCATGAGATCAACTTTTTTAGCTCTGATAGATCAGTCAAAACGTGAAATATTTGCCTTTCTATGCCTGGCTTATTTAATTTAACATAATGACCTCCAGTTGCTGCAAATGTCAGAATTTCATTCTTTTTAATGTTTGAATAGTATTACATTGTGTATATATGCCACATTTCCTTCATCTGTTCATCCCATTGGTGAACATTTAGGTTGATTCCAAATCCTTCCTGTTATGAATAGTGCTAAAATAAGCATATGAGTGCAGGTATCCCTTTTATGTGCTGATTTCCATTCCTATGGATAAATATCCAGTAGTAGAATTGCTGGATTGTAAGGTACTCCTATTTTTAATTATTTGAGAAATCTCTACATTATATTCTCTAATGGCTGCAGTAATTTACATTCCTACCAACAATCTATAAGAATTCCCTTTACTTTGCATCCTTTTCAGTGTTTGTTAATTTTTTGTCATTGTCATAATAGCCATTCTAACTGGAATGAGACGATATCATATTGTGGTGTTGATTTGCACTTCCCTGATGATTAGTGTTGTTGAAAATTTTTTCATATACCTATTGGCCATTGCATATCTTTTTTTTGAGAAATGTCTATTAAGCATCTTTGTCTAGTTATAAATGGGATTATTTGGAGCGTTTTTTGCTGTTGAATTGAGTTCCTTGGACATTCTGGGTATTAGTCCCTTACCGGATGAATGGTTTGCAAATATTTGCTCCCATTCAACAGGTCATCTCTTCACTCTGTTGATTATTTCCTTTCCTGTGCAGAAGCTTTTTGGTTTAATATAGCACCATTTGTCTATTTTTGTCTTTGTTAACTGTGCTTTTATGGTCTTAGCCATAAAATCTTTGCCTAGACCAATGTCCAGAAGTGTTTCCCCTATGTTTTCTTTTAGTGGTTTTATAGTTTCAGGTCTTACACTTAAGCCTTTAATCCATCTTGAGCTGATTTTTGTATGTGGCGAGAGATAGGGGTTCAGTTTCATTCTTCTGCATATGGATATCCAATTTTCTCAGCACCATTTATTGAAGAGGGTATTCTTTCCCCAATGTATGTTCTTGGCATCTTTGTCAAAAATCAGATGGCTTTAAATACAGGGATTCATTTCTGGGATTTCTATTCTATTCTGTTGCTCTGTGTCTGTTTTATACCAATACCATCCTGTTTGGGTTACTATAACCTTGTATTATAATATAGTTTGAAGTCAGGTAATGTGTTGCTTCTAACTTTACTCTTTTTGCTCAGGATTAATTTTACTATTTGGGTTCTTTTTTAGTTCCACACAAATTTTAGAATTTTTTTTATTTCTATGGAAAATGACATTGGTATTTTGATAGGGATTGCACTGACTCTGTAGACTGCTTTGGGTAGTATGGCTATTTTAATGATGTTCATTGTTCTGATCCATGAGTGTGGAATGTCTTTCCATTTGTTTGTGTCCTCTTCAATTTCTTTCATCAGAGTTTTGTACTTTTTTGTAGAGGTCTTTCACATCCTTGATGAAATTTATTCCTAGGTATTTTATTTTTTGTAGCTATTGTAAATGAGATTGCCTTATTAATTTCTTTCTCAGGTAGTATTGGTATATAGAAATATCACTGATTTTTGTATGTTGATTTTGTATCCTGCAACTTTACTGAATTTATTCATCATATCTAAGAGCTTTTTAGTGGAGTCTTTGTGATTTTCTAGATATAAAGTCATGTCATCTGCAAAGAGGGACAATTTGACTTTCTCTTTTCTAATTTGAATGCTTTGTACTTCTTTCTCTTGCCTGATTGCTCTGGCTAGGACTTCAAGTACTATGTTGAATAGGAGTGGTAAAAATGGGCATCCTTGCCTTGTTCCAGATTTTTTTTAGAGATGGGATCTCACTCTGTCACCCAGGCTGGAGTGCATAGCTCACTGCAGCTTTGAACTCCTGGGCTTAAGTGATCCTCAGCATGTCCAACTTGTTCCAGTTCTTAGAGGAAAGGATTTTAGCTTTTACCCATTCAGTATGATGTTAGCTGTGAGTTTATAATATACAGCCTTTATTATGTTGAGATATGTTCCTTCTATGCCTTGTTTGTTAAGAGGTTTTATCATCAAGGGATGTTGAATTTTATCAGATAATTTTTCTGAATCTATTGATGTGATCATATGGTTTTTGTCTTTCATTCTGTTGATGTGATGTATTATGTTTATTGATTTGCTTATGTCCTTGCATTCTTTGGATAAATACCACTTGATCATGCTGTGTAATCTTTTTGATATACTGATGGATTTGGTTTGCTAATATTTTATTGAGGATTTTTGTGTCTATATTCATCAAGGGTATTGGCCTGTAGTTTTCTTTTTTATTATATCCTTGTCTGGGTTTTGGTATCAGGGTTATGCTGGTATTGTAGAATGAGTTAGTAAAAATTCCTTCCTCTTACATTTTTTTGAATAGTTTAAGGAGAATTGGTGTTAGTTATTTGTAAGTTTAGTAGAATTTGGCAGTGAAGCCATGTGGTCTTGGAATTTCCTCTATTGGGAGACTTTTTATTACTGATTCAATCTCTGTTGGGGTTTTCTGTTTTTTTCTGACTCAATCTTGGTAGGTCATATGTGTCCAGGAATTTATCTATTTCTTCCAGGTTTTCAAGTTTGTTAATTCATAGTTGTTTATAATTGTCTCTGATGATCTTTTGTATTTCTGTGGTATCAATTTTGATGTCTCCTTTTTTGTTTCTGATTTTATTTATTTGGATCTTTCTTTTTTCTTGTTTAGTCTAGCTAGGAGTTTATTGATTTTGTTTATCTTTTAGAAAAACCAATTCTTTGTTTAGTTGATCCTTTATATTGTATTTTTATTCTCTATTTTGTGTAGTTTTGCTCCAATATTTGTTGTTTCTTTCTACTAATTTTGTATTTGGTTTGTTCTTGCTTTTCTAGATTCTTTTTTTTTTTTTTTTGAAACAGAGTCTCAGCTGCTGCCCTGGCTAGAGTGAGTGCCATGGCCTCAGCTTAGCTCACAGCAACCTCAAATTCCTGGGCTCAAGCAATCCTTCTGCCTCAGCCTCCCAAGTAGCTGGGACTACAGGCATGTGCCACCATGCCCGGCTAATTTTTTCTATTTTTAGTTGGCCAGTTAATTTCTTTGTATTTTATAGTAGAGACAAGGTCTCGCTCTTGCTCAGGCTGGTTTCAAACTCCTGACCTTGAGCGATCCACCTGCCTCGGCCTCCCAGAGTGCTAGGATTACAGGCGTGAGCCACCGCGCCTGGTCTGCTTTTCCAGATTCTTGAGGTGCATTGTTAGCTTGTTTATGTGAAATTTTTTGACATTTTTATATAGATGTTTTATTGCTATAAAATTTCCCCTTAGAATTGATTTTTCTGTATCCCACAGGTTTTGGTATGTTGTGTTTCAATTTTCATTTGTTTCAAGAAATTTTTTTATTTCCTCCTTAATTTCTTCCTTGACCCAATGTTCATTCAGGAACGTTTAATTTCCATGTATTTGTAGAGTTTCTACAGTTCCTTTTGTTATTGGCTTCTGGTGTTATTCCATTGTGGTCTGAGAAGATACGTGATATAATTTCTAAAAATTTGTTGAAACTTGTTTTATGTCCTAACATGTGGTCTATCCTGGAGAATGTTCCATGTGCTGATGAGAAGAGTATGCATTCTTTTCATTAGATGAAATGTTTTGTAAGTGTCCATTAGGTCCATTTGGTCTAATGTGAAATTTAAATCCAATGTTTCTTTCTTAATTTTCTCTCTAGATGATCTGTCTAAAGCTGAGCATGAGGTGTTGAATTCCATGATTATTATTGCACTGGAGTCTATCTATCCCTTTAAATATAACACTATTTGCTTTATATATCAGGGTGGGGTGTTCCAGTGTTGGGTGCATATATGTTTAGAATTGTGATATCCTCTTGCTGAATTGATCCCTTTATCATTATATAATGACTGTTTTTGTCTATATTTGCCGCTTTTGTCTTAAAGTCTCTTTTATCCAACAAGTATGATTATTCTTGCTCATTTTGGGTTTCTGTTTGCATGGAGTATCTTTTTCCATCACTTCACTTTCAGCCTATGTGTGTCTTTACAGATAACATGAGTTTCTTGTAGGAGGCATATATTAATATTTGGATCATGTTTTTTTCATTCATTCAGCCAGTCTATATCTTTTAAGTGGAAATCTGTTTACAGATTTACAATCTATTTACATTGAGGGTTATTATTGATATGTGAGGGCTTATTCCTGTTATTTTATTAGTTGATTTCTGGTTATTTTGTATAACCTTAGTTCCTTTCTTTCTTTCTCATTATTTATCATTGTGTTTTGGTGGTTTTCTGAAGTGGTAGCATTTGAATTCCTACTATTTCTCATTTGTGTGTTTGCTGTACCAGTGGGTTTTGTACTTTTGTGTGTTTTCATGATGGTAGATATTGTTCTTTCACTTCCACATGTAGGGTTCCCTTAAGCATTTCTTCTAGGGCCAGTCTAGGGATGATGAATTCCCTCAGCTTTTGTTTCTTTGGAAAAGACTTTATTTATCCTTCATTTGTGAAGGAGAACTTTGTTGGATATAGTGTTCTTGCCTAAAAAATTTTTTTCCTTTCAGCATTTTGAATATATTATAGCATTTTCTTTTGTTCTGTAAGGTTTCTGCAGATAAATCCACTGTTAATCTGATGGAATTTCTCTTATAAGTGGCTAGACACTTTTCTCTTGCTGATTTTAGAATTTTCTCATTATCTTTGAATTTTGACAGTTTGACTATAATGTACTGTGGAGAAGACCTTTTAAAATTGTTTCTGTTTGGGGATCTCTGAGCTTCTTTATCTGAATGTCTAAATTTCTTTTTAGATTTGGGACGTTTTTCACCTGCTAGTTCATTAAATAGGTTTTCTATTTCTTTCAATTTCTCTTCACCTTCTGGTATACCAGAAATTGGAATATTTAGTTGCATTATGGTGTCCCATATGTCACATAGGCTTTGTTCATTCTTTTTTATATTTTTCTCTTTAATTTTGTCTGACTGCTTTATTTCTAAAGAACTGTCTTCAAATTCCAAAATTTTCTCTTCTCCTTGATCTAGTCTATAGTGGAACCTTTGAAATGTATTTTGTATTTCATTCAATGGATTCCTCAGTTCCAGAATTTCTGTTTGGTTCTTTTTATGATATCTCTTTGGTAAATTTCTCATTTATATCCTGAATTGTTTTTCTGATTTATTTGTATTATTTTCCTGAGTTCTCTTGTATCTCACTGAGGTTCTTTAATATCTTTATTTTAAATTCTTTACCTGGGAATTCATAAATTTCTTTTTCATTTGTACCTCTTGTTGGAGAATTATTGTATTCTTTTGTAGGTATCATATTTCCTTGCTTTTTTATGTTTCTTGTGTTCTTACATTGATATCTGCACATCTAGTGAAACAGTCACTTCTCCAATCTTTGCATTTCCTTTTGTAGGGGAGGATTTTTTCTTGAAGATGTATCTATAGTATTGGTTGGGTTAGGTACTTTGTCTTTGATTCTGGATGTGTGCAGTAGTATAGTCTCCATATGATTTCTTTGGCTGTAAATAGCATCAGTAATATCTGTGATTTCCTCAGTGGCTTAGGATGCTGTTGTTAGTGGAAGCTGTGGGGAAGTTTTTTTGGGGACAGGGACATCGAGTGGGCCAGTCCTCAAGCCCCAGTGATGGCAGCAGCAGGCCAAGCATGCCTGTCCTTGGGCTCCAGGGTGGTGTATGCTAGCACTGGTGTTATTGGGTCCAGGTGAGCCAATTCTTGGATGCTAGCAGTGGCAGTGGTGGGCCAGGTGGGTGGGTGAGTCCTTCGGCCTTTGAGCAGCAGGCATGAGTGACTGCAGTAGCAGTGGTGAGACAATCGTCTGGCTCCTAAGTGGTCTGTCCCTGTGTTGGCAGTGGCTGTGATAGGCTAGATGGGCCAGTCCCCAAGCCTGCAAGTGGCACATTCCGGTGGATGCAAGCTGTGGTGGTATTGACAGGTTGTGTGGGCCCATTGTCATACCACTGGAAGGAGTGCTTAGGTGCCAACAGTGGAGGATAGGGCAGGGCAATCACCAGGGCTCTAGATGGCATGCTCAGGCATTGGGGGATGGGCCTCAGTCCCCCCAATGGTATGTGCAGGTTCTGGCTGTGGTACGCAGTGGTAGAGTGATCTCCAGGCCCCCAGCAGAATGCTCAGGTGGGGACAATAGCAGCTACACTATAGCTCTGCTCTTAGGGAGGGTGGGGTTGCTTTCAGTGGCAGTAGCTTTAAACAGGTAACTGGGGAGTGCTTCCATTGGCCACAGGTGATGGCTATAAGGGAGGTAGCCTTTCTTCAGGGCACTTTTAAATGTGTAGTGACCATGCTACTGGAGGCTGTGGGGTCACTGCCAATGGTTTGCACTTCTTCCCTGCAGCAACAGCCAGTAGAAGTGCCTAGCTTCAGGCAGAGGATGTCAGTAGGGCTCCCAGGGGTGTGGAGATGCCCCTATTCTTCCCTGCATGTACTTTGATCTTGTCATATATATCACCCCATCACCTTTTTTCCCCCACACTGCATGTTATGTATTGCTTCTCTGTGATTTCACAAAGTTCCTTCTGAGAAGAGCAATCCATACACAGACAGCTGCCTGCAATTTTTGCTTCTTTCCTAGAGAGCAGTGTGCATGTAGGCTGTTTCTAGTCTGCCATTTTCCCTCTCTTCTAGCTTTTTAGCTACACATCTTTTTTTTTTTT
>CAUYRT010016225.1:0-37855 GCA_963574885.1 Lepilemur ruficaudatus | reverse complement strand
TCTCTCCAAAGGGCCACCAGCTCCTACCTGCCCTGTGGAGCTCAGAGCACAGCCTGGCCTGGCCAGGTTCACAGGTTCACAGCTCTGGGGCCCAGGTCACTTGGCACAGCCCCCCAAGTTAGTGTCTCTCCCCAGGGCCACCACCAGCTGCCATCAGCAGGGGTGGGGGGACCCTTATCTACATTGCAGCTCCAGCACAGGGCCGGGCACATGTGGGCAGTGGCTAGGTTCTGGTGGGGATCCTTTGCTGGGTCTCCCAGCTTCCTGGATACCCCAGCAAGGGCGATCTCCTCCCACCTGCTCATGACCCCTCCTGGGCCCTGGCGTCACAGAGAGGCGTGGACATGGCATCAGGAGGTAATTACTCTCTATTTGTGTGACCCTGGGAAGCCACTCAGCTTCTCTGGGCCTCAGTTTCCTTACCTGTGAAATGGGCTGGACACACCCAACCCCTGGAGTTACACCAAAGGAGTACACAAGGAAACAAGCCCCCGTGGACACAGCGCCCGCTGCCCCTCAGTGCTACCAGCCTGGACCACTGGTCCAGCCATGTAGACCTCCATCCTGGGAGGCACACTCACGTTTTCACATACGGGTCCGAGTAGCCGTTGGCATCCATGGCGGCCAGGTGTGCGCAGCGCACGATGCCCACCAGCAGGCCCTGCTTCTGCGAGCTGTACTTGAGGGAGATGAGGATGCGGCCCCGCTCCTCCAGCGACTTGTCTTCCGTCTTGTCCACCTGTGGGCAGAGCAGTCCCTCAGGGGTCCTCGCGGGCTCCCACCTCAGCCACCTTCCACGTCCTGAGCCCGGCCACCTACCGCTGCCCCGTCGGGCCTTGTAGGGCTGGGGCCACCACCGTGTCCTGACAGACTCTCTCCCCATCCCGCCCCTCCCGAGGCTCTGCCTGAGGTGGAGTCTGACCCCAACACTCCCCGAACCCTGCCAGCCCAGGGGTCGGCCAGCTGCAGCCCGGGAGCCAGATCAGGCCCGACACTTGGCCGGGTGTGGACCGTGAGCTAAAAGTGGTTCTTACCTTTCTGAATAGCAGAAAAGAATGAAATGAAAAGCAATATTTCATGACACATGAAACTATACGAAATTCAAACTTCAGTGTCTATTAATAAAACCTCAGTGCCCATTCAGTCATGTCATTTCTATGGCGGCTCTCGCGCTGATGACAGAGTTCTGCTCTGAGACCCCCCACAGCCTGGCCCGACCTCCCGGCCAGTTGCCGTGTCACACCTCTGTGCCTTTGCCCGAGCTGTACCCGCTCGGTGCCCTCCTCCACGTCCTCTGTTTGATCAATTCCTGGTCCTTCTGGGACTGAGCTCAGCTCACGCGGCACCAGCCTGGGGGCCTCCCTGGCTCTCCGCGGTCGGCTGTCCCTGCCTGTGCTCTCTCTGTCCACAGCATGATGCGGCCACCTGCTGCCCATGTGTCTGCCCTTAGCCTCTAAGTTCCTTGAAGACAAGGCTCCGTCTATGCCATCTTTATACCGCCAGGGCTGGGCGAGGCTTTGGCACTTGTCCTAATGACTGTGGGAACCGACATACAGATGGCCCCTCTGGGTTCAGCCTCGTGCCAGCAACTCCCACCTGGGGGGATTCAGAGAAAGGCCAAAAGGTCTGCCCTGGCCAAGTGGAGCCTGCTGGGAGGTCAGGGGTCACCCTGGTCCCAGCCCCCCAAAGGTGCTTCCTGGAGCCTCTCAGGGTGCTAGAGGTAGCCCCCTTTGGGAGAACCCAGAAGACAGAAATTGGACACATTCCCAACCCTGGGGAAGCTGGGATCAAGTGGGGAAGCCGCCCAGTCCCCTCCAGTGGCCACCAGTGTCTGCCTCCGGGATCAGACCTCAACTCCAGGCCTCTACATCTGGCCTCCCCACCCTACATCAGCCTGATGTGTCTCCATTCCTTGCTCTCCTGAGACTACCCGTGTCTTCCTGCTGGCTGCTGTACACCCGGAATCCCCTCTTCTATGTCCTCTGCCCAGTCATACACCCAGCTTGAGCCCCATGTCCCCGAGGGCCCCTCCTTAGGACTCTCTGCCAGGCTCCTCTCCCAAGCAGTCCCAGCCACACCCTTTTGTGCAGACTGAGTCCCCATGTGGCTGCATTTAGACCTCTCTGGAGATGAGACTCCTGGGAGGTGAAGGACCCCCGGGCTACCTTTCCCCCACTCCCACGCCCAGAGCAGACATGGCTAATTGATCCCAGCATTCACCCTGAGCTCAAATGCAGCCTCAGCATCCTTCTCAACACGGTGCCCAGGCAGCTGTTGGCAGTGGGTCAGGCTAGGTGTGTGATATTTAACTATCTGCCACTCTGGGACAGGGCTCTGTGTGTGTGTCACTAAGCTGTGGCGCTTGTTCCAGTTTGTGTGTTATATGAAAATTAAATAATATAAATGAGCAGGGATTTTTTTTAGCAGTTTTTTTCAGGGATGGGATTTTTTTAAGAGTTGGGGTCTTGCTATGTTGCCCAGGTTGGTCTCAAATTCCTCGGCTCAAACAATCCTCTTGCCTCAGCCTCCTGAAGCAGCTGGGACTACAGGTGTGAGCCACTGTGCCCAGCTCAGGGGTGGGATATCATACTTTGGGTTGTTTTGCATGGAGATCACTGGGTATTGTTCAGTATTTACTTAGAATTAAGCATGTTTATGAACTGTAAAATCTAAAACGTCCCACCAAATTGTGTCTTTACTGCCAGACTGGTTGTCCTAAGCTGCACTCCTGTGGTCACTGTGTGTCCCAGAACTGCACCAATGAACTCGTAGCAAATCCAGGCAAGGCTCAGAGATGCCCTGATCATGCCCATGCACAGGCACACACACGCTCTTCCAAACACACACTCACGCGTGCACACACACAGATGCACAGGCATGCTCACACCCACACACTCACACCTGCACACTCACACCCCCACAGCTGTGTGTTTATGCTGGCAATCAAAACTCATCAACACAACTACAGAAGGGGCTGCCGATGTCGCCTTTCCTAAGTGACATAGATCATTTGCAAAAACTGGGTTACCTGTGGTTAGTGACTAATAATAAAGCAGAAAAGGTTATATCCATCCCAGGAACGTCTATGAGTGGGAGGGAATGTGACAAGGGAATGAAATTTGATCAAGTTATGCAGAAAGACAGAGCTGGGTGGGGCTCACACAGATTCCGGCAGGAAGCATCGGCTGCAGGCTAACTTGCTCCCGGGGCTCGACTTGGGCTAAGCTCGCTGAGAATCCACGTCCCGAGGCCCAGACCCCACTGACTGCACCCACTGGGGACAGCCACTGGGCTTTGTCCCTCAGCTCCCCCCTCCCTGCTCAGGCCTCCGGGTGATAACATGGTGCGGAGGGAACTGGGCCTCTGTCCTGAGCACAGGGCAGCCGAGGGCCCGGCGTTTCTCTTGACCTGGGCCCCAGGGTATTGGGGACCCCTGGCCAGCCCCTCCCGGCCCTCCTGAGGCAGGTGAAGGCCGCAGAGAGAAGGGAGGGCGGGGAGCCGTGGGACAAATAGACCAAGACTCCGGGCGCAGCTGTTGCAGCTGGCCAGGAGGTAAAATCTATTCTGACATAATTTCCAAACAATTGCAATTTCCAGGAAAGAATTATCTTCTGTCTCCTCCGGGTGCCTCACGGGCACCTCGAGTCTAACCTGCTCCAATTGCCCTCCAGAGCGTCCCACTCCCAGCCTAGGTCCTCGCAGCGCAGCGACAGCTGCCTTGTCCTTTAGGAGCTCAGGCCCCAAACCTGGGGACTGCCCCCTCCCTTGCCCAACGCCTGACCTGCCACCCTGCACATCCCGTAGGGAATGGAGCCTGGCTGCTGGGCCTCCAGCATGCAGGAAGCACCTGCCACGGAGCCAGGCTCACTGGAGTCCTCCCAGCCCCAGGCTGGCCGGGGCCGGCAGGGCTGCGGCTGGAGGGGCCCCGCCACTCACCGGCAGCTGCTTCTCCAGGCAGATGCTGAACGTCTTGGTGTGGTTGGGTTTCAGCTTCTTCAGGGGCACTCGCGTCTCCCCGATGAACTCGTTGTGGCGGAATTTGTCCTCATCGCACACGGAGATCCTGCGGGCAAGAGGCACGGCCACGCCTCAGACGCTGCCCTGGGCGCCCCCAATGTGCTTCCATCGCCACGAGGGGATGCGCACGTGGTGGGGGCCGTGCACGGGCAGGCTGGGTGGGGTGGGGCGAGAGCGGGCGGCCGGGGCCCTCACCCACCGCAGGGTCTTGCGGATCATGTCTTCGTCCGTGATGCCGTAGTACGTGAGGGTCTCGTTCCACATGGGGTTCAGCGTGTTACGGAGGGTTTTCGTTCTGAGCTTATTTGCCTGGGGAAAGGAAAAATGACCTTACTAGCATGGAAGCATGTGGAAGACAGAGTCACGGCCCCCAGAGACGGCCATGTCCCAAGCCCTGGAAGCCGTGAGTGAACACGTTATCTGACATGCAAGGGGCGCTGAGGTTGCAGACAGAGTGAAGGTTCTTAGCCAGCTGATTCTAAAACAGCGACAGTGACCTAGAGTACCTGGGTGGCCCGAGGTACTCACAGAGGTCCTTACAAGTGGAAGAGGGGGCAGGAGAAGAGAGTCAGGGTGGGATGTGACTAAGGAAGAACCCAGAGAGATGCGACGTGGCTGGCTTTGAAGACGGAGGAAGGGGCCACGAGCCAAGGAATGCGGGCAGCCTCTGGGAGCTGGAGAGGGCTGGGAAACATTGTTCCTCAGGGCTCCAGAAGGAATGAGCCGACACCTGGATTTTTAGCCAAGTGAAACCTGCGTTGGACATCTAGCCTGCACACAGTAAGATACTCAGTGTGCTGTTTTAGGGCACTAAGTTTGTGGTCATCTGCTGCAGCAGCTGTGGGAAGCTACACCGGGATGAGGGCCGCCTCCAGGCCCCTGGTGGGGTGCAGGGTGTTCCGCAGGTGGCCATGGGAGCCAGGCTGTCGGGAGCCAGGCGGTGGAACTGGATTCTCCCCTTCCCAGGGTGGGCCCTGCCCTTGCACAGGCTGTGTCTTCCCGGAGTCCCTCCTGCCCTAGGGAATGCCGTGCGGGTGCCTGGCTGCGCTGGAACATTGCTTGCACGCCTTCCTCCGTGCTTCCGTAGGACTTGGTCCTCATGCTAGTGACCTGTCCTGCCCCACCGGACTCTGGGCTCTGTGTCTGATGCACTCTGACGTCTGCTACACCTGGTCAGACAGCCCGGGAATCCAGTCCCAGCTTTGTGCGCCCAGCAGGTAGTGACCCACCGTCAGCGCCAGGAACCCCACCCACTGCAGTGTTTTCGGAGCTTGTTTCTAAGGAGACTGCTCTTTATAAAATGCTGCCCTCTGTCAGCGAGTCCATGGGGGGTCTCTGCAACCCAGCAGCCAGGCACCACCCACTCTAGGCGCCCTGGTCACACTCGCTCTCGGCCCTCACGTCTCTGAGCCTCATCTGCAACATGGGGACACTGAGGCCCTAGTGGGGAGCTGGCATCCCCTGCAGGCGTCAGTGGTGGGGCACTGCCGTTCCTCCCCAGCCCTGCCTCCCTGCCGGGAGGAGGAACGGCCCCTTCTGGGGAGCCCGGCCTTACACACATAGGCCCCGAGTCAGCTCAGGCTCTGTCCCAGGAGATTAAAAACAACACTGAGCTGTAAGACACACGTGAGGACATCTAAGCAAGTTCTGATTCTCCAGGGCTGAAGGTCGCCTCGATGCTTGTGTCTAACGGCAGTGTTTCTTGTCCTTTTCCAGACGCACCTGTCCTGCTGGTGCCCTAAGTATGTGTGTGGGCTGCCTGTTGGGTCATCTGGCATAGGAACAAGGGTTCTGTGGTCAAATAAACTAGGCAGACAGTGCCCACTGGGTCCCCCTTATGACGAATCATGGAACAACCCATTCCCAGCAACACATTAAAGACTCTGATAAGTTGTGCAGTAAAGGAACCTGTTTAACAATGTTTCCCAATGTTACTGGACCACAGAACCCTTTTTTGCACATAATTTTAACTTCCAGCTGAGAATGCTTCTTAGAAACTGCTGGCCTGGAAATTCTCCGGGAGGCAGGGGGGTTTTTGCAGCACAGCAGGTGGGAATGCTGATTCCTGAGGCCCCTGGGAGGCCCGGAGGGGGTGGGGCTGCCTGGGTGCTCTGTGTGGAGGTGAGCGGCCGAGGGCCCATTGGTTGCTTGGGCTCTGAGGGGCTGTGTGTGAGTGGTGGGCCTCCCTGGGCACCCCAAGCCCTGCCTCGGTGGGCACAGCAGTGGGCAGGCCTGAGCCCTCACCTTACTGGCTCCTGGCAGCAGGTGCAGCTTGACGTAGGGGTCGGCCAGCCCATTGTGGTCCATCGGCTTCAGGCCCTGAGCAGGGGAGAAGAGCAAGGGGTGTGAACTGGAAATCTCTGAACAGTGCCCCGGGTCAGCAGACGTCCCTGTCCCCTGGGTCTCCTGGCTGGGTCCATTCATGGCCCTCTGCACAGAAGCCCCGGCCCCACCCCCAGACTGGGGCAGTTGAGGATGGCTCAGTGCTGGTGCAATCTCCCCGCCCAAAGCTCCTGGCCTGGGGCAGCTGTCATGGGTGTCTTTATCGGGACAGTCTATTCTTTCTGTTCTTCTTATCATCAAGGCCAGGTGACTCACCTTGCTCTAGTCAAGCCCTTGACACCCTGCTGTGCTCCAGCGTGTCCCCCTGCCCCACTCCCCTCCCTTGTTTTCTAAACATGGCCTCCTGCATGGCGACTTCCCCCACAGACCTTAAATCCATGACACCCTCTGTCCATGTGTCCACTTGCTTCCCTGTGTGGCCGGGGGAATATGCCCAGGGCCCCAGGAGACTGTGGGACTAGGACCCATTGCTCCGGATTTGCCACGGCTCCAGCCAGCCCACGAGGCCACACAAGCCGACAGCCGAGCGGGACCTCCACAAGATGGCAGCCCTCGCCTGCTCTGCTTCCAGTCCCTTCCGGAAGCTCAGCCATGTGCGCACAGGCAGGGACTGAATGGGACCATGAACAGGTAGGGGCTTAGCTGACTTCGTGCAGGCTCTTGTTTCTGCAAATTGCATTTTTTTTCCTTCTGAGATGGCGCCTAGGGATGTAGGGAGGCAGTGGTGGCATCTGTAGGGCAGGAATGGTGGCCCCGGGGCACAATTCAAAGATGAACTGAAAGTTTTCTACCCAACCAGCTTGGCCCAGACCAGGCCCACGTCCGAGGGAGCCCGAGGGTCCTCTCCCAGGCCCCCTACCCCTGGGCTTGGGGGCCAGGCTGGCAGGGTTCGGGCCCCAGCCCCTGCACTTACTAGCTGGGGATGTGGATTAGTCACTTTGTGTCCTAAGCCTCAGTTTTTTTTTTTTTTTTTTGAGACAGAGTCTTACTTTGTTGCCCGGACTACAGTGCTGTGGCATCAGCCTAGCTCACAGCAACCTAAACCTCAATTTTATCATCTGTGAAAGGGGTTAATAGTTCCAACTTGCTGGGTTGGGGTGGAGTGATGGCAGTAACTCAGATGTGGGCCTGGCAGGGCGCCTGCTCCCTCCCGCCACACGCCAGGCCCCTGGGCACATGCCAGAGAAGTTGCTGAGGGCAGACAGGGGGCCTGAGCTGTGCCCTGCACTGTGGGGCCGGCTCTAGAACAGGGCTTGGTTCAGTGGCCCTGTGTGTGCCACGAGGCTGCCTGTCCAAGCCCAGCTCCTTCATCCCGGCCTCTCGCAGAGTTATCCTGCGGAACCTGGTGGCCCAGCCAAGCAGGGGATGTCTCAACGCTTGTGTTTTTTTCTTTTTTTTTTTGAGACAGAGTCTCACTCTGTTGCCTGAGCTAGAGTGGGTGCCGTGGCGTCAGCCAGGCTCACAGCAACCTCAAACTCCTGGGCTCGAGCAATTCTTCTGCCTCAGCCTCCCAAGTAGCTGGGACTACAGGCATGCGCTACCATGCCTGGCTAATTTTTCTAAATATTTTTAGTTGGCCAATCAATTTCTTCCTATTTATAGTAGAGACAAGGTCTTGCTCTTGCTCAGGCTGGTTTCGAACTCCTGACCTTGAGCGATCCTCCCGCCTAGGCCTCCTAGAGTGCTAGGATTACAGGAGTGAGCCACCGCGCCCGGCCCAACGCTTGTGTTTTATTTTTACAATTCTTGTACATTTCTTTGTCGTAGCTAAAAATGTTCTCATTGGGTTACATTTCTTGACACATTTCACTTGCAAATCTTTGGGCCACCAGAGGTTCTGGCATGTTTATCCAGTGGCTCTGGTGGTCCTGCCTCTGTATCCCGGACACCCAGGGGCCTGGGCAGGGGCAGAGGGACGCTGCCAGGCTGGGAGGGGACTGACAACGGCTCTGTTCCCAGTCTGTGATGGGGCCCCTGCTGTCCCCTCTCCACCCCGCCAGCAGGTCCCTAAACGCCTTGAGTGGCCACACACTTGGCCAGAAGCAGAATGGGCCAGTGGGCACTGCCCGAAGGTCACAAAACTGATCTGCCACCGACAGGTGGCTTCCCTGGCCCTGGCCCAGGCTTTTCACCCACAGCCTCCTCCGGGGGTGAGGCAGGACCTCCACCCTGCCCTCTGCGGGGCTGTCCTCCCACGGAGCCTGTCCTGACCTCTGTCCATGGGAGGAGGAGGCTGGGACCTGTCACGGAGCCCCCTGGGCAGACCTTTCCCAGGGGACTGAGTCTGTGAGAGACAAACCCGGACCCCAGGGTAGGGGCTGGGCTCATGGGAAGGACGGCAGGGGAAGCCCTGAGAGGTCCTGGCTGCTGTTGGCACCCAGGAGACATACGGGGGGCTCTGGCTTTGAGAGGGGAGCTTCCCCCCAAAACCCTTGCTCTTGCCCCTCCCTGGGCCTCTCAGGGGCTGTTGCTGGTGACGTGTTGAGGAGAGGCGCTTTCTATCACTCAGCCTTAAAAAGGAAGGGAATTCCGACACCTGGTGCCACACGGATGAACCTCGAAGACATTCTGCTCAGAGAAGTAAGCCAGTCACAAAAGGACAAACGCTGCGTGATTCCATTCCTAGGAAGTACCTAGAGTAGTCAAGTTCGTAGCGACAGAAAGGAGCAGGGTGGTGGCCAGGGGCTGGGGAGCCGTAGTTTAGCGGGGACAGACTTTCAGTTTTGCAGGATGAAGAAGGTTCTGGAGAGCGGTTGCACAGCACCATGAACGTACTGAACACCATGGAACCGGACACTCACAAATGGCTAAGAGGACGAATGTTATGTTTGTGTATTTTACCGAACAACAAAAACCACAACAGAGCCTCCCAGGACTGGCGGTTCTGCCGGTGTTGTCCCAGCTCCTCCTTGGACAAGTGTGCCCGGGAGTGTGCGGGCGGGTGCGGGCCACCTGGCACCGTCCTCCAGGACAGCAGTAGGTCCTGAGCACTGATGAGTGCCAGGTGCCACGTGTTAACTCATTTAGCTCCAACACCCATGGAGGGTGGGGTCATTGACCCTGTTTACAGATAGGCAAACTGAGACGGACCCTTACCCATAGGGTGGGCGGCCAAGGGAGGGTGCAGCCCCAGGGTGTCCCCAGAACCCCGAGAGGCCCATATCAGCCCTGATCCAGCTCCCCCTGCCTTGGGCTCCTCCCCGCACCCCAGCCCAGAGCCCCACCTCTTCCCCGGGCCTGTGCCTCCTCCTTCCCTGCAGAATTAGATTCACACAGAGAAGGAACGAGAGTCAGGGGTGCCACCCCCCAGCCTCCCACCCTTCCCGGTGCCTGAGGGATACATCCCTAAGTGGACGCACACTTACATATGTGCACACACAGGTACACACACCCCTGTAGCCGGGTGGGGAGGGTGGGCACCCGACACAGGGAGGGGCCCTGGTGTCTGGGGAGGAGAAGGGGTGGGCTCTAGCTAGAGTGGCCGGTGGGTGCCATTCCCAGTGCTCAAGCCTGCACAACCTCTGCAAAGCTTGACTGAGGGACAGGAGGGGTCTACCCAGGCCCTGCAGCCTGCCTGGCCTCCACCTTGGCACAGCTGGGGCTCACCAGATGCTCAGCTCTGCTCCAAGGGGGAGGTCTGGAGGCCCTGCGAGGCAGGGCTTGGGGCGCTCTGAGTCACAGCCTGGGTAGTTCCCGGAGGGAGGGGAGGGGCGGGGATGGGGTGTGCAGACCTTGAGGTGCCCAACCAAGGCCCTGGGCCCAACACAGAGGGTGCTCACACCTGCCGTGGCAGTGTGGTAGCTCAGGCTGGGCTGGGATACAGCCTGGGGTGGCACCAGGCAGCCTGTCCCCTTGGGTGGTCCCAGAGCCAAGGGCAGTTGGGTAGCTGGCAGGGTGGGAGGGAGGGGAAGAGGGGAGGCTGGGGGTGGGCCTGGGCCCAGGCAGCTCTGTGCAAAGCCCCTCAGTTGGAGCTGGCCTGGCTCAGGCCTGTCCCCGGCCCTACGATGGGGCTCTACTGGCCTCGCAGGCCCTTACCTTGCGGGAGAACATCAGCTTTGGCACCTTCCTCCCAGAGGGAGCCATGTGGTGGGGGGACAAGGGAACAGGACACTTGAGAACACAGAGCTGACACATGCTGGCTCCAGGGGCAGAGCCACAGGGGAGCACCGGGGGCCTGGCTGGGCCACAGTGGGGTCCACAGATACCCACGACCCCAGCCCGGACAGTAAGGCTCAGGGGCCTTTCGGGCTCAGCCCCGACACGCTGGAAGATCAAGCCCTTGGAGGCCACAGGAAGAGTCCACGCCTCAGGCCATCAGCGTCCCACCCTCTCTCCCTCGGCCTGCAGGACAGACATAGTTGCCTCCCTGCCTCTTCCCTCTCTCAGCCGCCCCTGCCCAGGCTCCGGGGGCCTCGGTCCTGCCTTAGTCCTCCCATCCACTTCCGTTACTTTGCCTCATTCTACTCCTTCCTCCCAACACCCGACTGCACAAGACTTTTTTGGGGCGTGGGCAGCTGAGACAGGGTTAGGCAAGGACTCCCTCGCGCACCCCACACAGCACAGACGCCACGAAGCCCGGTTGGGAAATGGGGAGAGGGCTGGCCTCCTCGACCCGGCCCTTCTTTGGGGACCCTAGAGCAAGTGGGAGGTGGGGGCCTACCTTGGCCTTGCTGATGGTGCAGTGGAGGGCGTTGCTCTCCTGGTCATAGAGCAGGCTGAAGTCCAGCGTGCCCAGCGCGGCTGCGGACACAGAAGGGCACAGGTCACGCGTCAGCCGCAGCGTGGAGAAACGTCACCTACCCCTGTGTGGCCAGATGAGCCTGCCCCGGTCCCCACGGCCACTGCCACCAATGGAGCACCTACTGTATGCCAATCCCTCTGCCCATCGTCCCAGCCCCACCCAACCCCGGAAAGTGACAATATTCTTCCCGTGAGGAGCTGAGGCTCAGCCAGGCTGGGTGGGTCCCCCCAGTCACCTGCAGCTGGCCCAGTGTGCTGCCCATGTGAACCAGGCGCCATCTAAAGGAGTTCCTGGCCTCCTTCTGCAACTGCCAGTTTGGGCTCCATGCCTCAGTTTCCCTTGCCTGGGAAACGTCTCGAGGATCACATGAGAAGGCAGAGGAGACAGGGCTTTGAGAGGTGTAGGCCCGACCACGCAGCCCAGCTGATCCACTCTCCTGCCCCCCCAGGCAGCACGTGGGACGCCGGCTCCTCGGTGTCTCTGGCCCCTTGGGGACCCTGGGCTGGCTGCAAGGAGCCAGCTGGGTCCTCATGCGGCTGCCCCCACGTCTCTCAAAGGCAGCCGCGATTCCCAAGGGCCAGGCAGAGGGTGCAGCAGTAGCCAGTGGAGCTGCCCCCCAGGGACAATCACACACAGCAGCTGTGGCCTTCCGTGCAAAAGTGGCTCCCAGCACGAAGGCCGAGGTTATGGGGAGGGACAGTCCTTGGGGGCAGGCCACACATAGCAAGATGCATATTCACAGATGTCTTCAAAATCCCGGTGCCTGCTCCCCGGCTGCTGGGCTAGTTAACTAGCATCTCCTTCATTCATTATTTACCAAGTGTTTACAATGTGCCGAGTCTAGGGTTGAAGACACCCAGAAGGCAGGGTTCCTGCCCCACGGAAAGCACAGCTTCATGCAAGGAACACATGGAAAGAACTGGCACAATAGTGTCTGGTGAGCTAGGAGCCGTGGGGAGCCCCAGGAGGGATGCCTGGCCCCCGTGAACTGGGACTGTCAGGGAAGGCTTCCTGGAGGAGGAGATGCTTCACCTGAGCCATGAGGGTTGAGTAGGACTTGGCCAGTGGCACGGTGGGGCTGGGGACATTCCAACCACAGACCAGCTGGCAAGTGGGGGCTTAGGAGCTGGAGTGACGCAGGGGTACGGGAGGGGCAGACTTGACTCTGTTTGTCAGGCCAGGGTTTGAGCGACACTCCCAACATGGATCTAGATCAAATCATGGCCAAATCCAACCACGCCCATCTGTTTATATCCTGTGGTGCCACCGCAGAGGCAGAGCTGGAGACATGCAGCCCAGACCACGTAGCCTGCGCAGCTGAGAATATTCAGAATCTGGCCCTTTATAGAAAAGGTTTGCACACCCCTGGGCTGGCGCTGGGCCAGGTGCGGTGAAGTCCCCTGGGTCTGCAGGGACGTGGGCAAATTAAGCTCCTCATGTCCAGAGCTGCCCTTCACTCTGAGATGATGTGCCACCCTGGACTTCCTCCCCACGTCCTCGCACAGGGTGAGGCACGGGTCTCGCGTCCCCGTCCCTGCCTGCAGCGTGTTGTGGGGTGCGAGACCGGCCTTCTGACTTCGCCTTTCAAAGCCCAGTGTGGCACTTCCCTGCTGTGTGACCTTAGACAGCATATCTAAACTCATTGTGCCTCAGTTTCCTCATCTGCAAAATGGAGCCCACAGTGGCATCCACCTCCCAGCACACAGCGCCTGGGCTATAGAAAGCGCTCCGGAGATAATTATAGAAGGAGCAGGTCCATTTCAGAGAGTTTTCTAGAGAACTGTACTTGCCCCTCTGAGACCCATTCTGGAATAAAACCGTTCAAAACTGGATCACTCCCCTCCCTGCCTCTGGGAACAGAATATACAAATAGTCACTCAAGCTTTTCTCAATAACCTGCGTTGTTGCTATAGCTATGATTACTCTTTCAGCTGTCACAGCCGTAGCCCAGATACAGAAGGGGGTACGAGGCGGTCCCTCCACCAGGTGGTCTCTCTTTTTGGTTTGCTTCGTTTTTTTTGCCTCCTCCTTTGAAACTTCTATTAGAGCACTTGCCTCTGGTAGCACAAACAGCTCTTTCCATTTTAATGGTTTCTTTCATGAAACCAGGTGATAATACTTGTTAGAAGTCTGTCAAAACTAAGAGTCAATAGGTCTTGAGTGGAGCCTAAAGTACTGTTTCCTGAGTAGAGCGCGCGTGCTTTCATGATAACTGCATCCGGTCTTTTGCTGCCTGTATCCCAGCTCGCACCGGTGCAGGTAGGTGGGAGAGGATGCTGTATGGGGTGTACATGTCACCACTCCTGTAACAACCAGCAGCCACAGGCCCAAGATTCATCAAGTCCACGCTTTTGTAGCGATATTCTCCAAAGCTCTTGTCTTTACGTCATAGTAAACCACTCTGCTGTTCAGTTCAGGCCAACCTGGGGTTTGTTCCCCCCACATGTTAGCCGTCCGAGGCAGGGACCATGCCTTGGCCACGCCTGCGAGACCAGCAAAGAGCAGGTGCACGTGGCTGTTCCCGTCAAGCCAGCTTGCTCTCCAGTTGCTCAGAGGAGCGGGGACGGGGGTGATGCCCCCGTGTAAAAATGCACTCCGTGGCTCTGCCTGGTTCCCACTCCCCGAGAAGCACAAGCCAGCAAGGTGGAGGGGTTGCCCACTCCCCACCGGGCATCTCAGCTCCAGGAGGACAGAGGAGCCCCTGCCATGGGCTCTGCAGACACCTCCGTTTAAGGAGGGCTCGGACGCTGCTCAGCAGAAAGCCAGCACCTGTTGCCACTTCCTGGGAAGGAACAGCAAGCCCAGTGTGTCACCAGGAAGGGACTGATGGATTTCTTTGAATTCCAGTGGAAGCTCTGTACGAAATGATGGTTTATAAATAGAAGCTTGGCCACAGTTTGGAGAGACTTGCTGGTGTGAAAGCTCTCTTGGGGAGCTCACAGTCTGAAGTCTTCATTTCCCTTTCAGAGAAATGAGGCTCAGAGAGAGGAGGTGAGATAAGATGGTTAGGGTGGCCCGGCAGAGCAGGACACAGCGGCCAGGTCTCTTCACTTCCATCCTGATAGTTTCTGCCTTAAAGTCTAGTGGCTTCCAAAAACTTTTTGTTTGCCACTTTGTTTCGCTGAAATCTTAGGAGGATGCAACTAAGAGACAAAAGAGAGAAAAGCGGAGCTGCTCTTGGGGCAGGAGAGTGGGGCTCGGCACGCTCCCGGAGGGAACTCTGAATTGCAAAAGCACCCAGGGCTTGCGGTGGGGGCGAGGGGGTCCCAAGGGCAGGGGAAGGTGTGTCTCCGCGTGAGCCGCAGCAGCCTGCCCTGCCCTGCCCTTGGAGCATTCAGATCACATGCCCCACTACGGTTTACATCTTTGGGAAAATAATGAGTGTTGGTCACTAATGGGCCTTTGAGACTTGTCACCCGCTTGTTGATAATTATAGAGCTTTAATGGGGCTAATTCAGAGAAAATCAAGCGCAAGCCCCTGTCGGTTCCTCCAAGGCTGAACCTGCCTCTACTCGGCTGAGGCTGGTGGAGACTGACAGCATAGCAATGACCTTGGTCTGCACCTGGATGCTCCTGACCCGCACGCCCTCCGGTGATTTTTTTTTTTTGAAGAAAAATATCACTCTCTTAAATAGTTAAAAAAAAAACTGTAGCAAGAATCATAGAAAATTATCAAGACTGCACTGTAAGCATTTTGTAGTTGGGGAAACTGAGGCATTGAGCCAGACAGGCACTGCAGGGGGGAACGAGGAACGAGCCGCACATCCCTGCTTCCCAGGAGCTTAGAGGCAGAATGTCACAGCTTTTATAAATCTCTTCATTCCTCTGCTTTAAATGGTTCAAAAGTTCTCCACAACCTCCTGGACTCAGTTCAACCTCCTTGGTGTGGCATTCAAGACCTTTGGGATATGACCACTTTGGCCTCATCATCAGTCTTTTCCCTTGTTTCAACCACTTGGCTCTATTGTTTTGCCTTCAGAACCTGTGCATACAGCTGTCCCTCTGCCAGGGGCACCTTCATTTCCTCCTTCCACTCTGCCAGCCTGCTTTCTCTCTCCTCCCAGGCTCTCTGTGGGTGCTCTCTGTGCAAGCCAGAGCTTCCTGTTTGTGTATTTCCACCTCCCTGTCCCTCACTGCTGGGCCGCACTCTAGGTTTTCCTGAATACCCCGAGGTCAGAGGTTGTGTCTCAGGCATTCTTGTATCTCTGCTCCTAGCACGGTGCCTGACACATAGCTGGTGTTGTAACGCTGAGTCCTTAAAAATATGGTAACAGTTCTGGGCAGAATACAACCGAGGCCAAAAGAGGTTCTGGGCTTAAAGGAAGAACCACAGCCCGTGGGGACAGGCATAAGACCCCCTGCCAAGGAAAGCCTTGGTGGCAGACCCAACAGCCGTCCCTCCACTCTGTCCTCACCCCGGACCTCCATGCGGCAGGCCTGAGCCAGCCCCAGGGAGAGCTGTGCAGAGGCAGGCTAATGCACGGGCATGTGATGCAATGCTGGCCAATGGGACAAAAGGACAGGTCTCCTGGGGACTTCTGGGAGAGGCTTCCTCACTTTTAAACTGAGATATCAGGGAGGAAACTGGTCCTTATCACACCCAGGACCCTACTATTGTGTGATGCCTGGACCCGCAGCAACCACCTTGGACCGTAAAGGTCCTGCGAGGCTGATGGAGAAATGACAGCATCATGTCCCTGGACTCTCCTCACCCGTGCACCCCTGGGGACAGGAAATCGGCCTTGATTTTCAGCCTATGAGAAAAGAGCACGGCCGAGTTAAAAGATAGAACCATCAGCACTGAGGGTGCCGAAGTGCTGCTGTATCAACGCACCTGGTGCCGCAGGACCTCTGTTGTCCTCGTTGTTTAAGCCACTTTGAGTTGGTTTTCTGTTACTTGCAACCCAAGCATCCTGGTCATTACAGCTTTGAAGGAGGGACTGGGTTTCCACAGGTGGGGATGGGGCAGAAGGGCCGCTCAGGCAGGAGCAGCGCGTGAGGGATGAGGGGCACTGGGCCTGACTGCAGGGCAGCGGGTGACACAGGCCAGCCCAGGCCAACCAGGGGCAGACAGCGGGTGGCGCTCCTCACTGGACATCCTCTGCCTCCCCTCCCCCCAACGCCCTCTGAGAGATCTGCTGGCAACACGTGCGTGTGTGCTTGTGCTCTGACATGACTTAATAAAGGAGGGGCTTAGAAGAGGGGGGAGACAGAGTAAATAAATAGCACTTCACTCTCCGCCTCAGACAACAGAGCAACCGCCCTCATTTCTTTCCGTCAGAACAGAGATAATCCAATAATTAGGGCAGCAAATAGCATAACCCTGGCTAAAGCCGTAATGAACCATCTGGCTTGAATCATTTAGTCTTATTCCAGGGATCTGGTTGTCACAGCCCAGACGGGGGCACAGCCTGGGGTGCTGGGTGGAAGGCAGTCCCGCCCCAGAACCCGCTCCTTGCACCGACAGGAGCCAAGATTCCCGAGCTCCCGTGCCTAGATGTCTGCTCAGCCCCTGACGGGATCGAGGCCCAGGGTGGGCCGTCCCTTGAAAGGGCTGAGGGTTGCCCAAGTCCACCCAGGCTCAGCCACACACCCTCAGCATTTTGTTGGTGTGCCTTGGTGACATGGGTGTGGCCGGTCTGCAGTGCAAGCTGGCACAGTTGCATCCTGCCTTGCCTTGTACTGCCGACCCCCTGTAAGTCTGTTCCCTGCTACGACATGTGTGTGCTGAGTCCAGGGACACAGCCCTGCTCTCCTTTGACCCACTCCCTGCTGCCAGGACGGTGCCCCGTGGGGGACTGCTGAGCTGACAGACTGGAGATGGGGCTGCTGGCCTTTGTCGGAAGCTTTGCTGGTCCCCTCCTTGCCTGTGGGTTCAGAGACCGCCAAAAGAAATGACCAGATATTTCACCTCTCGGCCATATGCTGTCTAGAGGAGGGCACTTTGTGCCACCGGGAGCATGGCCTGAAGCACTGCCCTGCCTGCTCACTTCCTCCTCACAGCAGCCAAGATGCTGGAAATGGAACCAACTTCCCCACCCCTTTCCCTGGGGGTAGCTTGGGATTCAGGGCAGCCAAAGGGGTGACTTGGGTCCCAGTTAGGGCCTGCCCAGAAGCACAGCAAATGAGGGGCTGAGCTTTGCACAGGGTGCCAGGAGCTCGGGGGAGGGAGTGGATCCAGGGCACAGCTCTGCGGACAATAAACTCTCCCGACCCAATTTCCCTAAGCCAGACTGCTCTCCACCCCTATGCCCCGGGGCAGGCCCTCCCTGTGCCAGGCGCTTGCCGGAGGGCTGTGGTTCAGGCCTCCAGAAAGTGCACAGCAGGCAGTTTCCCCACAGAGGCTGGCTGCGACCCACCACTGCTGAGGGGCCTCCTCAGGCAGGGCGATGAGGGGTCTGCACCCGGGGTGGCACTGGAATTCTCCACCTTCAGCTTCCAGAGGCACATTATATTCGGGGAAACTCCAGGCCCTGAGCTCCGAGGCCCTGGTGAGTGCCCACGCCAGGCGCAGACACCCTTGCTGAGCGGGGGAGGGGGCCGAGTGGGCCCTGGAGAAGCCCAAGCGGATCCCCGGCCCCGAAAGGTCCCATCCCAGGCGGTGCTAGGGGGTTTTGACACTGGTTTCCCAAGTCTGAGTGATACGGCTGGGGCCACAGCTGGGCTGGGGGCCTTCCGCGCAGCGGCCCCACCCCCACCCCCTCCCGGCGCAAATCAATTCCTCACTGGACCGAGACCTCTTCCCGCCTCAGTTTCCCAGCCAGTCCTGGGTCGAGCCGGGCAGACACCCTCAGGGACTGGAAAAGGCGCCCGGAGCGCCCGCCGGCCGGGCCTCGGCCTTGGGGACCCAGGTGCTAGCTTGCTATCTGGGGCCCGGGGCTCAGTCCTGGAGGAGGGGCGCGGGCTGGGGGCCCTTCCTGCCCCGGGGAAGCGGGCGTAACAGGTGGGCGAAGCCCCGCGGCCCTGGCGAGCGCCCTGGCCGGCTCCACGGAAGCGGGAGGAGAAACCGCCAAGGTTTTTCCAAAGGACAAGCGGCCCCGCCGTCCTCCTGGTCCTCGGCCCGCGCGCCAGCAAAGCCGCCGCGCTCTGCGGGCCGCCGGGCCCACCTGGGAGGCCGGGCCGGCCCCAGCCCCGGGTCCCCTCCCCATCCTGCCGCAGCCCGCACCCTCGGCCCGGGGCCCGCCGGAGCGGCCAGCGGGCGGGGAGCTGCCGCGCGGCCGGCAGCAACTGGTGTCTCCCCGGGGCGCAGCTCCGCCCTTCCCGGGAACAAAAGCCGCCGCCCGCGCCCGGAGCTCCCGGCGGGCGGGCCGAGAGGGGGCGCGGCGCTGGCTCCAGGGAGCCTGGCCCCGGAAATAGGGCACTCCCAGGGGGCGCCCCCAAACTTCCCACCTCTCAGGTCCTGGTCGGGGGAGGTGCCGGGGCTGGTCTGCAGGGCGCGCAGAGAGCGCACGGAGCGCGCAAGGGGGCCGCGACCCGGCGGGCGGGG
Source organism: Lepilemur ruficaudatus (assembly GCA_963574885.1). Classification (NCBI taxonomy): domain Eukaryota; kingdom Metazoa; phylum Chordata; class Mammalia; order Primates; family Lepilemuridae; genus Lepilemur; species Lepilemur ruficaudatus. The sequence goes on along the minus strand of CAUYRT010016225.1, from coordinate 19,268 downwards.
GCTGCATGCCGAACGAGAGCAAGAGTGACGCGAGGGGGACCGAGGGGACCAGCGAGGCCGGGGGAGCGCGAGCCCGAGCGAGGGGAAGGGGCAAGAAGTCGGCAACTTGGAAACTTACTGCAGTCGTCCGACTCGTAGCCGTCGGCGTCCGGCTCGTCCTCGGGCGGCTTGGCAGGCGGCCGCGCCGGGCTGGGGCCGGGGCTGGGACCGGGGCTGGGGCCCGGGCTGGTGCCGTAGGCGCCGAAGAGCTGGTCCACATCCTCGTCGTCGTCGCGGGCGCCGTCGGAGGGGCTGCGGCGGCCGGCGCTAGCCGCGGCGGGGCGCGCGGGGGCGTCCGGGGGCGCAGCGGCGCGGGGCCCGGCGTCCGGGGGCAGGCCCCGCGGGAAGCGGGGGAAGTAGTCGGAGATCTGCTTGATGGGCCGGATGGGGCCGGGGCACACGTCGATGGCCATATGCTCCTGGATGCTGATGGTCGCCTTCTCCCCGCGCCGCCGGAGGGTCATGCAGGCAGCGCCGCCCCGCTCGGGCGCAGCCCGGCCCGGCGCGATCCCGGCCCGGGGGCTGCTCAGCAGGCCCGGCGGGGCGCGGCGGGGGCTGCGGGCATCGCCGGCCGCGCCCCCGGACGGCCCTGACTCGGCTGCTGCCTGCTCGGCGGCGGCCGGCGCGAGTGAGTGCCAGGGGCCGGCAGGCAGGGGGCGGGCCCAGCCCGCGTCACCCGGTAGCAACCAAGCAGTATGAGTGTGCGGGCTGCGCGGGCGGCGCGGAGCGGAGCGAGCCGAGCGGCGCCACACTCACTGGCACTCGCACCGGCGCGCACGCCGGCCCGGGACTCCGCGCGCGCACACTCGCGGGCAGGCAGGGCCACCCGGGCGCCTTCCGCGCACTCGCAGGACAAGCGGGGAGCCAGGCGAGCAGGGACCCTCAGGACGCATACTCACGCATTCCCACCTGCGCCAGCGCGTGCTGGGCTCCGTTCACTCTTACAGGACACACGGAGGTGTGCAAGGACACTGCAAGCACACACAAGTGTGCAGAGACACTTGGTGGAAGCATCCACTGATTACCTGCGGGAGACACACACGCACATGCACACACAGACTTGGTTGAGGATGTCATGGCACTGTACACTCTCCAACACACGTGGTCAAGGATACTCAGGGCGCAGTCTTCTATGCCCCAAGCACCCCTCACAAGACACGCACGCATACACCCATAGAAGTGATCAGGGGACCCCATGCACAACCTCCTCATTCCTCCTCCATCTAGCAGGACACCAGAGTCACACTCCTGGGAGTGCAGGGACAGGCCGCTTACACACTGGCAGGACATGTACACCCTCAACTGTGTAAGGACACTGTGGGCACAGTCTGCACGCTTCCTCGCAGGTCATGTACAAACACACACACTCTCTGTAGCCGCGGGTCAGTTCTTCACTTGGTCTGGAGTGGTTTGAAGGACTGGCAGGGTGGCCTAGAACCCAGACCAGGGCTTGGTCAGGAGGGTGAGGGCAGGCAGGGCCTGGGCAGAGGCGGCCTTCCCAGAGAGTGGTGAATGAGGCACCGCCCCTTGCTCAGGTCCCCCACATGGTCAGATAACTAAACAAATCCCATACTGCCCAACCCTGGCTGCTGCCTGGCCTTCTGCGAATAGCCCTTGGGAATGGCTGCTGCTGGTGCAGGTGTGTCCCTGGAGAGCCCTGGGCATGGATGGAATCTTGTTTTCTCTCTGGGCTCCACTGATACGTCAGAGACGCTTGTCTTCTTGGCTGGGTGAATCTGAATGACACCCCAAACCAGTGTCATCCCCCTACCATAACCCCCATGGAGGGGTGGGGAGCAGAGAAAGGGTGGGAGTGGTCTTGTCCTTATGGCTTCCAGCTGCAACACTCTGGTGGTTTATTTGGTCTCTCTGAACCTCAGTCTCCTCATCTGTGATATGGGGCTAATTCCAATCACACAGCCTTGCGGTCAGATAGAGCAGTGTCTGTGCTGTCTGGTGCAGAACATGACAGGTAAGAGGTGCTCAACAGGGCTGGCTTTCTCTTCTCCCATACCTTGGGAGAAGGAGACTCACTGGTGAGAGGTGATGTTTGTGTAAGTTCTGACTTGGGTGGTGGTGGTCCCGACTGACCTTTGAGAACTACATTAAGGATGTTCACAGTTGTCATCTCATTGATTCCTCATACCACCCTATACTGTAGGCAGGGCACACTCTTCCCATTTCACAGGTGAGGAAATTAAGGCTCAGACACAGGGACTTGCACAGGGTCACTGCTGGCTGGTGGCAGAACTGCGATCAGAACCCAGGCGTCCTGACATTTTCATGCTTTCCCTTTTCCTTCCTGCTTTTTCCTTCCCACTCCCTACAGAGCTCTAGGGGCACAGGGCAGAGTTGGGAACACAGAAAAAACCTTGTTCCCCAGAGCTCTTCCTGAGGCTTCTTGGACAGGGGCAGTGCAAACTGAGGTGGACGAGGGCAGAGAGAGTGGACCGAGAGCCTTGGGGATTCCAGTGGAATGAAGTGGCCTGAGGTCCCTACGGACAGTCTGATGAAAAATTCAGGCTTCCAAGAGCCAAAGGCCAAGGGAAGGACAGGAGCGCCTGGAAGGGCAGCCAACACAACTGGTTTCTCATTTCCAGGAATGCTTAGGAGGGATTAATCTTTAAACAGGCACAGAATAACTTTTTCTACGCCAGAGGCGGCTGCATAACAAAATGATTATGTAATGATACAGTATTAAAATACAGACACTGAACCATCATTTCATAATTCCTTTACTGAGGAGGAAGAAGTTGTTATTATGGTCTTACAGATGGGGAAACTGAGGCTTCAGGAGGTCAAGTGACAAGAAAGAGGCAGACTGGGGACAAGAGCCTGGCTATCCTGACCCCGACCCTGTGCCCTTTAACATCAAGGTCCTATTCCTGTGTCCACTGGTAGTTGACTATGCCCTCCTGGTCTGCTTTTCAAATTTTTCTTTTCTTTTCTTCTTCTTCTTCTTTTTTTTTTTTTTGCGACAGGGTCTCGCTCTGTCATCCCAGCTAGAGTGCAGTGGTGTGATCACAGCTCACTGCAACCTCAAACTTCTAGGTTCAAGGGATCCTTCTGCCTCAGCCTCCCGAGTAGCTAGGATTATAGGTGCCCACCACCATGCCTGGCTAATTTTTCTCTTTTTTATAGAGATGGGAGTTTCACTCTTGCTCCGGCTGGTCTCGAACTTCTCCTGGCCTCAAGTAATGCTCCCATGTTGACCTCCCAGAGTGCTAGGATTACAGGCGTGAGCCACCGTGCCCAATCTCCGCCTGGTCTCTTTACCTTCTGTGGGACTGCTTTTTGGAGGATCAGCTCATGGTTCTTGGCTCCGCGGAAGCTAGCTTTCGGGGAAGTTCTGAAGAAGTGGGGTGTAGGGCCCAGCCTCCAAACAGTGAGCCAGGGAACCCCTAGACACCCACTGGAGGAACACATGGCACAAATGGGGCCAAGCCTTGGCAGGAGGCAGAGTTGAGATCCACTCTGAGGCCTGGAATTACCCAGCTATGAGCCCAGCTGAGATGGGGTGGGGCCCCATGAAGGGGTAGAAGGGGTGTTATCTGGGCAGTTTCTAGAATGAGCATGGGTCAGGGAGTAGACAGACTTGGATTCAAAAGCCAGCGTCTACCTCTTCTTAACTGTGTCTGACTTTGGGCAAGTTGCTTAACTTAGACCTTCAGTCTCACCTGTGAAATAGGGGAGACAAAAAGCCTTGTGGGGATGAAAGGCGAGGACAGATATAAACTCCTTAGCATGGTGCCTGGAGTTCAACAGGTGCTCGGGGAGCTGTCATTCTCTTGCCCTTGCCTTCCTGATGCAGACTGTCATCATACGCCCTGTGCCTGCCTCGATTTCTCTACTGGTGAAATGCTGTTCACTGTCCTCCTTGACTGCTGCCAGGACCAGGTGAGGACGCAGCGGTGGAAGCACGTTGAGAAACGGATGTATTAATATTTGCCAAGGCTGGGCACCGGCTGGCACGTGCAGGGATCTTCAAGCAGCTGGACAGGTCCAGACAGCATCAATCATGTCGCTGTCCCTTCCCCATGCTGGGGTGGGCAGCTGGAGCGGCCCTTGGCAAAGTTAAGTGGGTGGTAGAATCTGCCCTTGGTCATGGCCCTCAGGAGCCCTGTGTCCTCCTTTCTCCCCTACCCGCTTCTCCCCACGGACCCTCTCAGAGGCCCCCGTCCAATGGGGTGGAGGTGGGTTCCTCAAAGGACGCCCCAGGCACCTGTCCCGCTGGATGTCTATTAATAGTGCAGGTTCCAGGCCCCCGACTCACAGCTGCCAACTCAGAATATGTGCTTGCAGACTCAGGATGCTCTTAACAAGCACCCTGATGATTTTTATGCACAGCGAAGGTTGAGAATCGCTTGGTTAGAAGGTGCTAATGGTTTAATACAGTGACTCTCAACCCGTTCAGCTGCCTCCGTGCTGCTCGCATGTGTAACACACACCTGATAAACTCTCTCAATATTTAGCAATTCTTGATTGGGGAAGTGAGTGTCTGACCGTGTGTGCGTGGGGAGTTTCTAGAAGGGTTTGACAAAGCCACAATGGGGAGCCTGATATACCCCAGTGTAAGTATTATGACCTCTTTCCTGCCTGGGAAGGATGAGTTAATGCCTTTCCTTTGAGTAGGTGACACGAATTTTTAAGGAAATGACTTCTATGCAGCACTTGGCTGGACGTCCTTGGTTGGCATCTTTGGCTGGTGTCCGCATCCTGGAGGAGGAAGGACCCTCCCTGGCCCCAGCCTAACGTGTACCCCAGTTTCCACTCTTCCCAGATTACTGGAGGGGCTCTTGTCGGGCTGTGCTGATAGAATCTTCTCTGTACTAATAGGCATTTTTTTTTTTTTTGAGACAAAGTCTCACTGTGCTGCCTGGGCTAGAGTGCTGTGGCGTCAGCCTAACTCACAGCAGCCTCAAAGTCCTGGGCTCAAGAGATCCTCCTGCCTCAGCCTCCCGAGTAGCTGGGACTACAGGCATGCGCCACCATGCCCAGGTAATTTTTTCTATATATTTTAGTTGGCCAATTAATTCCCTTCTATTTTTAGTAGAGATGGGGGTCTCGCTCTTGCTCAGGCTGGTCTCGAGCTCCTGAACTCAAGCGATCCACCCCCCTCAGCCTCCCAGAGTGCTAGGATTACAGGCGTGAGCCACCATGCCCAGCCTACTAATAGGAATTTTTAACCCAATGGAGGGATTTGGATGGAGGAATTCTAAGCACTGTTGCTGGTGGACAGAGAAGCTCTGTCCATTCGTCTATTCCTGAATCCACATTTCTACAAATTTTTATTGTGCAACTACCTGGTAAGAGGCCCTGTGCTGTGTCCTGTCTGGGGCCTGGTGGTGCATGAAGCCCCATTTTTCTTTAGATTCCAGGTGATGGAGGGGAAATCAGAAAGGGACGTCTGAACCATCCACTCTGGGGATCCTCTGCCTCCTCCTCTGCTCACACGTGGCTCCAGCGTGGGAAGGGTCGTGGAATTCTGCTGCAAGCAAGTCAGCCGAAGTGTTTGCAATATAGCTTGTGGCTACTGAGAGGCAAACTTGATATATTAAGTGATATTAAAAATGCAGCTATTTCTGATAATTTATTATGCACGTTCTCATAAACACATTACACTCGTCACAGTACATTACAAGCACTAGGCTACCAGTGGGGAGAAGTTAACACTTACCTAATGATGTTATTTTGCAGATGTCAAATGCTCCGAAGCTGCAGTGACGGGCTAAATGGTGCAAAGAGATGGGACACTTGGAGACTGCCCAGCGCTGGGTTGGAAGGATCAGGCTCTCTCCCCCTACCCTGCCAAAGTCTGGGCTGCCAGATTGGAAAGAGGCCGGGTGAGAGGCTCACCTGTCAGGAGGGGCTTAGCCTGGGATCAGGCTGCCTTTGGCAGGAGATTAGACACCACTGAGAGATAATGCTGAATTCTCCAAGGAAGCCCCAGAAATGACCTCTGGGAGGAAGAGGGACATAGCCTGAGGCACAAGTGACAGCATGAACAAGCCCCTCCGCCAAAAGGCCTGGGGACTCCTGGAGCCCAGGGTCTTAGTTGGAGTGGTCTTCGGGACTGGGGTGAATGGATTAAATGGGCAGGAACTCTAACCAGCAATTTTGAAACCGAGGGCCAACAGCCACAAATGTTCCCTTCAATGGCTTCGAATTAATGATGCAATTCAAAGGTCTTAACAAAGCTTCCAGTGATAACTTGTTCCAGTTTTAAAATTTATAAAATATTTCAGTTATATAATAAAGGCTTAGAGTATAATGTAAAGAATGCCTGTACCTACCAGACGTCTTAAAAATAAATCATTACAGGCTCCTCAAAAAGCTAAACATAAAATTATCATATCACCTAGCAATTCCTAGGTATGTACCCCGAAATAATTGAAAGCAGGGATTCAAACAGGTACTGATACAGCAATGTTCATGGCAGTTTTATTCACATTCGCCAAAAGACAGGTACAGCCCAAGTGCCCATCAGCAGATGAACGGATAAACACAATGTGTATACAGACAAGGGAATATTACCTCGATACAAAAAGTTCTGATCTATGCTATAATCTGGATGAACCTTGAAAACATATTAAGTAAAGTAAGACACGAAAGCACAAGTATTATATGATTCCGCTTATATTAAATGTCTAGAATAGGTAGGTTTAGAGAGATAAAAAGTAGATTAGAGGTACCCAGGGCCAGAGGGAGCAGGGAATGGGGAGTTATTGCTTAATGGACACAGAGTTTCTGTTTGGGGTGATGAAGAGAAAGTTTTGGAAACAGTGGTGATTGTCGAACAATATTGTGAATGTAATTAAGGCCACTGAATTGTATACTTAAAAATAATTAAAATGGCAAATTTTGTTGTATATCTTACCACAATTTTAAAAAATTACCAATGCATTTGAAATCTCCCAACATGATATTCTTCTTCCATCCCATTGCTTTCCCCAGAGGCAAGCACTGTCTTGAATTTTGTCATTATTTTTACATTTACTACATACGTATGTACCTATAAACAATGCATGGTTTTATTTCACATGCTTTAAAACTTTGTAAAATGGAATCATACTCTACATATCCTTATCCAACTTATTTTTTGACTTACCATTGTTTGTGAGGTTTATTCCTGCTGGTGCATGGAGCTATAGTTTATTTCGTCACTGCATACTATTCCCCTGTGTGAATAGGCCATAATTTCTTTCCCTTTTCTCCTATTGCTGGACATCTAGAGTTGATTCCTGTGCTTTGGTATTATTAACATGCTGCCTCCTGCCACCGAGCCCTCACCTGCCCACTAGTCTGCATCCCGCCTGTCCCCACACCTCTGGGCATCCCAGGGTCTAAGAAACAGTTTGAAAACCATTGACCCCAAGGAAAACCCAAAGCGCAGCTGAGCAGGCAAGGCGCCCTAAACCAGCATTCCCTAACCTTCTTGCCCTATGAACCAGCTTTCCAACTAGCTGGAACCTGCACTATTATTTACTTCAATTCTTTAAAAATGCTTTAAATAGGCCGGGCTCAGTGGGTCACACCTGTAGTCCCAGCTACTCAGGAGGCTGAGGCAGGAGGATTGCTTGAGCCCGGGTATTTGTGGTTACTGTGAGCTATGATGACGCCACTGCACTCTAGTCTGGGTGACAGAGCGAGACTCTCTTAAAAAAAATAAAAAATAGAAAGCCTTAAATACCCTGGTTAGTCCTAACAATAATGTCTGCAATGGGAGTTGATGTGCTGGTTATACTTCTCTAGTGCACATTGAAATAAACATATAATTATTGCAATAAAATATGTTGCATTAAGTAAATGAAGTTAAGTAAATTGCCCAAGATCTTGTAACTAGAAAGAGGCAGAGCCAACATCTGAGGCTGGGCAATCTGGCTCCAGAATCTATGCCCCTGACCGTCACCAGCCCTGATGTGTTCAGCCCTGCCACCGCCGGGCTGTGACAGCTACCTGTTTCTCCACGCCCACGACAGGCCAAGTTTGCCAAACCCATTTAGGCTGAAGATGGCAGAGCACAGCTCTTTGCATGTGTGTCAGGGAGGCTGGCGCTCAGCTGAGGTTTGCTAAACATCCTTGATGGCATCTGCCAGCTCTGGGCCAGTCCTCTCCTCCCTTGCACTCACAGGACAATGATCTGGGGGTCCCACACTCTCTGCAAGGCCAGGCCTGAAGGCTCACTCCCAGCCTTCCTCACAGAGCCCAGGGTGTGCATGAGGTTAGCAGCGATAGCACCTGCCTCCCACAGGGCCTTGGCAGAGGGGCCCTAGAACTCAGGCAGAATCCATCTCAGTTCTTTTGTCCTCTTCTCCCCTCTCTCATGCCTGCCTCGGCCCGGCCTGCCCAGGGCCTTTGCACTAGCCAGCGCCTCCTGCTGGAATACCCTTGCACCACATCATCTCTTGGGTGGCTCATTCTCACTCTCAGGTCTCAGCTCAAGACAATCTCCTAGGGAGGCCTGAAGAGCCCGTCTAAAGCAGCTGCGTTCAGGTCCTGTTTGTTTCTTGTCTGCAAGCTCCTTGGTGGCAGAGACCTAGCATAGTGCCCGGCCCATGGCCGGTCAGCACTGAATTCACAGAGGCGGAAGGGAGGGATGTGAGTGCGAGGCAGCCATTGGGGAGGCCATGGGGTGACAGGCAGGCCAGCTGGGTGGAATGAGGAAGGGACAGCCGGCAGAGGCCCTGCCAGCTCAGCCCCTTCCTGTCCAGGCACACTCCCACTCTGGGCGGGTGGCCTTGGAGACAGCAACGTTTAGAGGGAGGGGGAGGGGGAACAGAGGGCCATCCATCAGCTGAGGACAGGGACAGCCTGGTAAATCAGGGAGGCTGTCTGAGGCCCCTTTGCCAAGTGTCTGCCTGACATCTGGGAGCCTGGTGGACAGGCTGCTCCCCTGGGGACTGCATAAGGGCAGGGCACCCCGGGGTGAGCTTTCTTTCCCCAGGAGTTACCCCAAAGGTGGCCAGTTACCTACTAGCACTCACCCCAACCTGCAAAGGGGGCCATTTTTTTGAATTTTAATACACAAGAGCATAGAAAATAACATAAACCCCCAAACCTACCCACCATAATTAGCATTTTCATCTTTTGTTTTCAACAAAGATTTGACTTAAAAAATTGTGAACTACAGCATATAAAATTGCATAAAACAGATGCACAGTATAATGATAAGTTATAAAGCAAACATCAGCATAATCACCACCCAAGTCGTGAAATAGGATTTTTTTTTTTTTTTTTTTTTTTGAGATAGAGTCTTGCTCTGTTGCCCGGGCTAGAGTGCCGTGGTGTCAGCCTAGCTCACAGCAACCTCAAACTCCTGGGCTCAAGCGATCCTTCTGCCTCAGCCTCCCAAGTAGCTGGGACTACAGGCATGCGCCACCATGCCCGGCTAATTTTATATATATATATTTTTAGTTGTTTGGCTAATTTCTTTCTATTTTTAGTAGAGACGGGGTCTCGCTCTTGCTCAGGCTAGTCTTGAACTCCTGAGCTCAAACAATCCTCCCGCCTCAGCCTCCCAGAGTGCTAGGATTACAGGCATGAGCCACCATGCCTGGCCATGAAATAGGATGTTGCCAGCCCTGCCATGTGTCCTCATTTGCACACCTCCCCCAACTCCCATTATATATACAGATATATATTCTTTTTCTTTTCCTGTTTTTTAAGAGGGGGGTGGTCTCACTATGTTGCCCAGGTTGCACTCAAATCCCTGAGCTCAAGTGATCCTCCTGCCTTAGTCTCCCAGGTAGCTGGGACTACAGGTGTGTGCCACTGCACCAAGCTCTGTCCCCATTATATTCTGACTTTTACGTGATATCACTGCCTAGATTTCTTGGTCTTTTAAAAATATAAATATAAGTACAACAAAATATTACAGATAAAAATTTACCTTCTTGGTTCCCAACCTCGTACCAGGGAGCGAGCACATTGATGAAACTTACAAATGTCATTCCAGGCTGCATTTGATATTTTTACTACATATCTTTGTATTAGAGAAGCATTGTTTTATACAATTTGAAGCTTTTCATAAATGGCAGCAATACTGTGTATATTACTCTGCAAATTGCTTTTTTGCTCAATTCTAAATGCCTTCTAAAAAATAGCTTTATTGAGGTATAATTTATACACCATAAAAATCAACCATTTCAAGTGTATAATTTAGTGATTTTTAGTAAATTTAAAGAGTTGTTCAGTCACCAGCACAATCCAATTTTAGAACATTTCCATCCCTCCTAAAAAGTCTAAATGCTTTTTTGTTTTCTCTCCTTTTTTCCCCCTAGATGCTTTTCAATACACATTTTAGTAACTGCTCCTTACAAAGCTCCTATAATGTGCCAAGCACTGTTCTGATGATGTTAAATATGTCACTGCAACTGCACAGGTGACAGCCTTAGAGATGAGGACACAGAGGCACCCAGAGGGTGACCAACCGCCCAAGGTCACCTACTGGAAGCTGACAGGACAGGCTGCGAACCCGCAGTGCGAGCCCAGAGCCAGCCACTGAGCCCTCCACACCCGCGGCTCTGCAGCCGCAAATCTCTTTATCCCACAGTGCGGATGAGAAACTGGGCCTCGGAGGGGAGTGACCTGCTCAGTATCACTGGGACAGAAAATGGCAGAGCTGGGACTTGGACTCAGGTCCGTGTGGTCCCAAGCTCACCTGGCCCTTTGCTAGTCCCCTCTGCTGCCTTTCTCTCTTCATTACGGAAGAGGAAAAAAGGGAAAGGAAAGAGGAGGAGGATGGATGGAAAGGGAGAGAGAGAGAGAGAGAATGGTGTCAGAACAAACTTCTACTTCCTTTTATGCTCATGCATATATTCACAAATACACTTACATGTCTATGCATGGGTGCATGCACACACACACACGTGTGCACACTTCCCCACGTGCGTTCGCAAGACCGCCTGCGCACACACTGGCACCACTGGCACACGCATCTGCACACATCATTCAGTACAGCTGCACATCCACACAGATGCACATACCCAAATAGGCACACACCTGTACGGGTGCACACCCACACAGGCATGAGTGTACAAACAGATGCACATGAGCACAGCCATGCACATGTGCCCATGCGTGCACGCATATGCGTGGTATATACACTCAGCTGTACACATTCAACTGACCAGAGTGGGTGTTTGGAAGTCCTTTGTTGCTCAGGGTGAAGAGAATGTCAGTGTGTGTGTGTGTGTGCACTTATGCATGTGTCCTCGGGCGTGTGTATGTGTGTTTGTGAGTTGGTATTGGTGTTGGCGTGTATGTGTGTGGTGGGAGTTGGGGGGGTTTGGTCTTTTGGGGTCCCCGGTGGCCCGTCTGTCAGGATCCAGGCCTGGGAAATGCTCCGTTAGGGGTCGAGCCCCTCCCTGCAGGGTACCTCTTGGCTGAGAGGGCTGAGTCTCCACGCCCCACAGCCTCCTCTTCTGCCCAGGTGTCGCTGAGGTCCTTAGACGAAGTTTCAGTACTTGGGACACAGAGCTGGCCGTGATGTCTGGAGATTGCCAGCCCCATGTTGCCAGGAGTTGGATCCACCGCATCTCTTTTCACCGGTTTGGACGCTTCCATCTCCAGTGCTCATTCCTGTCCCTGGACTCATTTGAACCCACACAGACCACGAGGGCCTGTGGGAGCCCATCTAAACAGCAACAGCAGACACTGAGTGATTACACTCAGGTACCAGACACAGGGCTTCCCCACAAGTCCATGAAGTGGGCACAATGGATATTGCCATTTTACAGATGGGGAAACTGAGGCATGGAGGCTTTCTGCAGGGTCCTACAGCTAACAAGAGATGGGCTGTGGATTCCAGCCCAGGCTGTGTGTCTGCGCCACTTGGACTCGGCACAACCTGGCTTGGCGAACACTCAACGCAGCCCACGCAACAACACCCCAGCCCTGGCACCCAGGAGTCCTGGCCTCTTGGTTGGTCCTGCCCTGGTGGTTTACAAAAGGTGAAAAGCTGACAGCTTTATACTGAAGTTTTCACTCATCCGTGACAAAATGGAAAAAGCAGAGGACGCTGTATTAAGTTTTTCACAAAGTTAAATTCCCTTAATTTAAAAAGACAGCTCTTTTCCTGATTTTTCTCCCCTTCTTTTTCTAAAATGAGGATGATCTTATACAATGGCTATCATTTTATATTCCTTTTTTTTTTTTTTTTGAGACAGAGTCTCACCTGTTGCCCAGGCTAGAGTGCCATGGCATCAGCCTAGCTCACAACAACCTCAAACGCCTGGGCTCAAGCAATCCTCCTGCTTCAGCCTCCTGAGTAGCTGGGACTACAGGCATGCGTCACCATGTCCGCCACCAGTGCCCATATATATTTTTAGTTGTCCAGCTAATTTCTTTCTATTTTTTTAGTAGAGACGGAGTCTTGCTCTTGCTCAGGCTAGTCTTGAACTCCTGACCTCAAACGATCCTCCCACCTCGGCCTCCCAGAGTGCTAGGATTACAGGTGTGAGCCACCACACCCGCCCGCATTTTATATTCTTATTTGACAAGATGAAAATGTGAGCGGCTGCATGCCAGCTCCCGGATCTGGGAGAGGCTTTCTGGACCTGAGAAGGTTTGCTCCTACCTGGGGCGCCCACCGCTCAGTCCATCTCAGTCCGGAGTTGGGACTGCTTTTTCTTTTATATCTGTCCTACCCAGATTTCATATTTTTATTTGCCAGAACAATCTAGTTGAGGAAATCCTATCCAGGACGTTTGAAATCTTTATGCTCTTGGCTCAAAGTCCAGATTGAGTTAACAACAAAATAGGAGAAAATTCTTTTCTCTTCTCTAGCAGTCACCCCGGGAACCCAGCCAGTTGCTGGGAAGTGAAGGAATCAAAGGCTTCTACACGGTAAAAAACGTCTCTAGGACAGAGCTCAGCTCAGAGCGAGACTTGGCCTTGCTGCAAAGGAAGAACAATGAGTCGGTGAGCTTGTTTATCTCCCCAGGGGCAGACGCAAAGGGAGGCTGGGAGGGCTGTCTGGGGCTGGTCTCTCCATGATAGCGTCAGGGGGAGACAGCAGCTCCGGTATTCTGGGGCCACTGAGCGTGGGGGCAAAGAGGTCTCCTTGCTTCCGAAGTATCCTGAGTCATCAGAGTTTACGAGACACTGATATGTTGATCTGGGGAAAGGGCTGCTCCTCACACACCTTAGAAAGATTTTCATAAAACTGGCTAAGAAGCAATCATAAAGCCAAAATAAAACCTAAGTGAGCAGGGGAAAAGGCAGACTTCTGTTATCTGGAAGCCTCAGAGAGAGTAGAGAGCACCGAAGGGTGAGTGCCTTGGCTGGTGGGAGGTGGGGGCAGACTGGGCCCCCCGTATTAGCAATGCTATGCATGGGCAAGATCTCACCCCTGGGGACTGTCCCTCTGAGACAGGCCTGGCGCCAGGGTCCTGCATCCAAGTACAGTGCCCATCGCCCCTGCTGCAGCTCCCACCCAGGACCCGGCAGCTACTCTGTGGCAACTGCTGATTATAGGGAGTGGGCACGGATCAGGAGAGTGGGCTAGTCAGGGCAGCCCAGAGCTCAGAGAGGTTCAGTTACTCACCTAGGGTCACACAGCTAGTCTGTGCCAGAGGTGGGAAGAGAACAAAGATTTTTCCCACTCCGGGCCCTTGGCTTCCTGCCCTTGACTCTCCAGCCTCTTTAGCCAGCTGATGCCCTGAGGCCACTAGGGGGGACATGCCTGCTCAGGGCCAGCTGTGCGTCCAGCCTGTGATTGACCTCACACCCTCTGTCACCCATGGGGGCTACACCGATGGCGCGCTGGCAGAATGCTTTTGCTTCTCCTTCCCCAGATACCAGCTCTGACACCTCCAATTTCCACCGTGATCACGGTGCTTTCTGTGTCAAGCAGGGTATAAGGAAAATCGCTCTGTCCCTGGAATAATTTATCATATGGTTATTTCCATTAGCTGACCCTGCTTAAGCCTATCCTGTGCTGAGCTGTTTGAATTCCCAGCTTGGAGACCCCCAGGCTGGGCGGGAAATGTGGCTTCCCGTGCACAGAGCGATGAGGTAGGGGCTGCCTGCTGGCCTGCGGGAGGTGGGACCTGGAACACGGTGGGGAGGGGGCTGAGGACAAAAACTAGGGGCCACTTTTGATTCTTCTGAATCCAGAGGTGGGTGTGCGGTGGAGTTCCACAGGGCTCTGCTGGGCAGCAGGGGGGCAGATGGCAGAGGACTCTTGGGACCTACAGCCGAGGTGTCCAAGGAAGGCAAAGCCATTGGCAGGAGTGGGGAGGGGCTCTAGAAAGGCAGGGGACTCCCAGACCAGGCCCTGCACCAGGCACAGAGTAAGGCTGTTGAGGCTGCTGATTTCGGTCTTTGACAAATCGAGCATCCTCAGGCGACCACGTGAGGAGCGTGGGCCCTGGGCTCTGCCCCTGGATAGCCATGCAGTTTTGTGCAGGCTGCCTAACCCCTCCCAGCCCCAGCTTCCTCATCTGTGAAGGGTCGGAGGAGTTGGGGGCAGTATAACGTCCCCCTTCCAGTGTTGTGAGAGTGAACTGGGGCGAAGTTGCAGAGGCTCGGTCTGGCCTCCAGCTGGGACATGTGTGACCCGGATGCTGGCTGTTCAGGGTGATCAGCTTTTCCCAGTTTGCCTGGGAGCTCTCTTGGTTTCAGCAGGGAAAGTCCCACACCCTGGGAAACCCCTTGGTCCCCAGATATCTGGGATAGTTGGTCCCCCAGGCTGTGTTCTCCACAGTCCTCAGACCCAAAGCCCACATCAGCGACCTGGGGAAGGCAAAGCTCTTGCTAAGGTTTCTGCAAAATCCTGGAGCTCTCTGCGTCACCTCTCAGTCTTAGGCCTGCTTTGGTTGAGTTAATTCCACATTGAGGGGTGGATGTGTGTCCGTGACACAAGCTTCTGAATCACAGAGACTCAGCTGTGACATCCAGCCCCTTTCCCCACCAAATCCATTGCCACAGGCAATGGGTGTGCAGGAGACATAGTGGACATTCAGGGCAGGATGACAGGGCTCATACTGCCACAGTGCCATCAGCATCCAATGCAACATGGCACACTGGCCCTTCAGCCACCCCACGGGGTGTGTGGGGATGCAGGGGACAGGGGACTTCACTCAGGGACCCCCCTGCCTCACCCTGTCTCTCTGACCTCCATTCTTTCCTCTAAATTCTGGTCATTTCTAATGTCCCTGTTGTGGCTTTGGCCTCTGGTTGAAATAGGCTCTTAAAAATCATCCACAATCAGCCTTTGAAAGTATCTTTCCTCAACAAAGACATTTCTCTCCCCAGGAGGAACTGTATGGCCAACCGTTCGGACAATAGCAGGCTCGTTCCACACGGAGCCACACGCAATCATCTGTTTAGACTTGGAAGGCCCGAAATGTTGGGAAAGGCCACATTTGGGGTCTGTTCCAGGCTCTGTGGGTCACCTATCCCTGGCAATTTCAGAGGATGGTTCTGGACCCCCAGTTTACAATCTGGCCAACTCCTCTCCTGGGGGCGAGAAGAGAGATTCTGCCGCTGGGGATGTTGGGCTTGAGTGACGGCCCTTCCTCAGCTTATGTCTTTGAGGGGACTGGTCCCCAGGCCTGGGCTCACCCCATAGCCAGGGGAGAGATGCCACAGGCCTTCAGGGCCAAGAGACTCTGGAGCACATTTGGTTCAACCTCTCATTTATCAGGGAAACCGAGGCCCACACTGGGCAGACGACTGGTCTGTACTTACACTCCCTGGAGGTAGCCGAGTCGAGGAGAGTGGTGCTATGGCATATTTGAGTGATTTATTTTAAAATACAGTCATGTGCTGCTAATGACGTTTTGGTCAATGACGGATTGCATATGTGACACGTTCCCATACGATTATAATAGAGTGGAAAAATTCCCATCGCCTGGTGATGTCGTTGCTGTGGTAGCGTCATAGGGCAGTGCATTATCACGTGCCTGTGGTCATTGTAAGGTTGCCAGTTGTGTAAAAGTGCACAGTACGTCCTGGGCCCTCACATCCACGCACCACTCACTGACTCACCCAGAGCAACTTTCAGCCCTGCAAGCTCTATTCATGGTAAGTGCCCTATAAAGGTGTACCATTTTTATCTTTTTAAATTTTATTTGAGACAGAGTCTCGCTCTGTCACCCTGGGTAGAGTGCCGTGGCATCATCATAGCTCACTGCAACCTCTAACTCCTGGGCTCAAGTGATCCTCCTGCCTCAGTCTCCCGAGGATCTGGGAGCACAGGCACTCACCACTACGCCTGTCTAATTTTTCTATTTTTAGTAAAGTCAGGGTCTCGCCCTTGCTCTCGCTGGTGTCGAACTCCTGAGCTTAAGTGATCCTCCCACCTTGGCCTCCCAGCAATTTTTATCTTTTCTACTGTATGTTTATGTTAGATACCTTTAGATGCACAAACACTTACCATTGTGTTACAGTTGCCTACAGTATTTAGTACAGTAATGTGCTGTACAGGCTTGAAGCCCAGGAGCAATGAGTCGTACCATCTAGGTTTGTACGCTTGTATACTCTGTGATGTTAATATAATGATGAAATCACCTAATCCTAATGGATATTACTAAGAATGTATTCCCCATCACATCCTGTTTTTTGTTTTTGTTTTTCAGAGACAGGGTCTTACTGTGTTGCCCAGGCTGGAGTGCAGTGGCCCGATCATAGCTCACTGCAGCCTTGAACTCCTGGGTTTAAGTGATCCTCCTGCCTCAGCCTCCCAAAGGGCTGGGATTACAGGCATGAGCCACACCTCCATTGTTAAGCAATTGTGATTGTACTTCTGTGTGAATGAGTTGAAGTTATCATGTACAAACACATTAAGGGTTGGCTGATGAACATGTGAAGTAAACCCGTTAATCCTCATCTGCAGAACCAGGCTGTTCTGTTAGCATAAGGAATGTTGCAGGGGTTTTGATGGGTGGAACTTGTGGGGCTTAAGAGTGTGTGAGAGATACCACGCAGACTGGGGGGGTTGCTGAGGCAGGCTGGGGCACAGAGAGCTAGGATCCTGACAAGGACGCCCCCACCGCCTTCCACAGCCCCATGGGAGCCCCTCAGCCCACGCTGGGCGGGCTCTGGACTGGGCAGTGAGTGGGCAGATAGAGGGCAGCAGGCCAGACCTGTTCATGTGCCTCTGGGCAGTGGCTGCTTTGGGTCCTGGAGGCCTGGCTGGTCCCCAGGCAGGGTACTGATTGAGGCCCCAAAGACTGGTCCTCAGTGGCTGGCCCAGCCTGCTGCAAGAACTGCTCATCCCCAGGGTGCTTTTGGCTGCTTTGAGTTGAGAGAGCCCCAGGCTGGGGGCCCCCGCAGCTGTGGGAAGTGCGGGTTAGGGCTTCTGACCCGCTGGCCTTTCCCTAGGGATGGAGAGCAGACAGGCCCTGGACCTGGGAGTGTTTCCAGCCATCTGTGCATCCATCCATGCTCCCCTTCTCCCACTAGGACAGTAGTGTGTCCATCTATCCATCCACACAGATGTCTTTCAGTATATTGGTCCATACGGAATATCTATCTCTCTACCCATCTGTCCAAATCTCTATCAGTATGTCCATCCATCCACCCCCCCACCCTCCTCCACCCATCCCCCAACCACCCTCCCACTCATCCCCACCCATCCCCCTCCCAGCCTCCCACTCATCCCCAACTACTCATCTCCTACCCATCCCCCACCCATCCACCCCCACCAACTCTCCCACTCATCCCGCAACCACTCATCTCCCACCCATTGCCCACTCATTTATCCCCCACCCAGCCCTCCACCCACCCCCACCCACCCATCCCCCAACCCTCCTCCCACTCATCCCTGTCTATTCCCCACCCACCCATCCAGCCATCCAGCCAGCAATACCTCTTGACAGCTAACCAGGGACTCAGGATGAGTAAGACTTGGCTCCCGCATTTAAGGAGCCAGTGGGGAAGTCAGGCTCCAGAGAACGCTGCATTGCCGCACCATGTCTAGAAGCAGACCCTGGGAGGGGATGCGGGAGACTGATCTGGGCAGGCCCTGCCTTGGTGGCAGGGATGACACCACCCAGCTTGGGGCTCCCCTTTCCCCATGAAAGAGCCTCGCAGAGGTGGAGGAGATGGCAGTTGGCAAGGACGGAGGGAGGGAGAGGCTTCACTTGTCAGCTGCTCAGCAGGTACAATCAGACTTAAAATGTCCCCAAAGACCATCTGCAGAGAGGCAGGGGTGAGCACGCTGAATTATTTCTCTGGTAACTGGCTCTGAAGAAGCTGCAGACATGCTGGGTCTGCATTAAAGGGTTCAGGGCTTCATCCCGTCTTGCTGGGAGCCCCCCACCCCCGAGGTGCTCTGGGTTCCCACAGCCTAAGTGTTCCCGCCTGCCCACTGTCCCCACCACCCCTGTACTGACGGGGTCACGCACCATGCTCTCCTTTACTTTCTGCCCAAGACATCCTGGGGGTGGGGCTGGGTGCATGCAGGTCAGAGCCCTGGCCATTTGCAGAGGAAGTGACAAGGACAGGAAACTGGAGCATCAAGGCCATTCTCTGCAGGGTACACCAGGATTTGGGCTTGGCAGGGGCTCTACGTTCTGTATACATGACCTGGAGGAGTCCTTCTCCCCACAGGGGTCTGGGCAAGGCAGTGCCAGGTTTTCCTTTGGCCCCGTCCCTCACCAGTGCAGAAGAGCATTTGCTGGCACTCAGGAGCATGCTGCACCGACCGGTCACACATATTTTGTAAACAGTTGAACCTTTCTGTGTCTGTATGTACTGGTGTGTGCACACGTGTGTGGTGTCCGTCTCCCCTGGCGAGGGCACCTTGCACTGCAATTCTGGCTGGTACCTGGGGCACCTCTCCGACAGCTGGGCCCTCCATCTGGCCGCCTTATGCCGAGGCTTCTCCCAGCACAGGGTGCAGGGGGCAGGCACTGCCCGGGCTGCAGGGTGCGGACAGGCCAGGTTTCCTGCCGGGTCTCAGCTCCCTCTTGCTGTTGTAGGGGAGGAAATTGATCTTTTCTTTCTATCCATCTTAAGCTCATGGGCTGGGCCCCTGTAACAAGACAGATTAACAAGAGAAAAGCATTCGCATGATGTTATACAGGATAGGAACTTTGCAAAGAAATGAAGAACTGAAGAAACTGTTAAACCCAAGTGTGTTTTTTTTTTTTTTTTTGAGACAGAGTCTCACTCTGTTGCCCAGGCTGTAGAGTGCCGTGGCATCAGCCTAGCTCACAGCAACCTCAAACTCCTGGGCTCAAGCGATCCTTCTGCCTCAGCCTCCCAAGTAGCTGGGACTA
>CAUYRT010016223.1:0-11685 GCA_963574885.1 Lepilemur ruficaudatus | reverse complement strand
GACCCCGGCAAGGGCCGCACTTACGTTCCTTGCCCAGGAAGAAGGAGTAGAAGCAGAGGTGGTTGATGCTGAGGTACAGCCAGCCCTGGCGGGGCACCCTGCCCTTCCAACAGCAGCAGGAGTAGTAGGTGACCAGCTTCTCTGCCTCGGGGAAGTTGAATCTGGCCTCGAACTTCACCAGGGCTTCTCGGAATTTCTCGGGCTCCTCTTCCTGCTCGGCGAGCCTGCTGCTTGCCTCCTCGGCAATCAGAGCCTGACACACACGGAGAGGACAGTCCCTCATTCAGTGAGCCGGGCAACGGGAAGACAGGGACGAGGTAGGAGCAGGAAGGACAGGCAAGCACCAGCCCCCAGTGGAGTCTGCCCGGCTTCAACAAGAGACAGCCTGACGCTGACAGAGGCTCACCCAGGTCACCTGTCTGTACCCCGGGAATATGGCCACGGCAGAAAAGAAAGGAATGGGAGTCGGGGTTGGAAAACTCAAGAACCAGTCTCTCTCTGTGCCACTTACCAGCCTGTGTGCAGATCACTTCACTCCTAAGCCCCAGCTTTCAAATTATTACTTTATAAATGCTCCCTACAGGGATATGAGGACCAAGGGACTGGCTCAGGTGTGTGAACTCACTGCATCAACCCTGAAGAACGACCCAAGTTTCAGTTAAATGTTAACCTTTTGGGAAAAACTCATGAGAGTCTTCCTCATTGGGTTCAAAATGTTGGTATTTGGAACTAACATCTGCCTGCCTGTGGGACGCCTGGCCAGTGTGCTTTCTGCAGTCTTCGATGGACAGTGGCCAAGGTTCCCAAGGTCATAAACACCACCAAAGCACTCAGGTCTGCGGGGAAACAGCATCTGAATGTACAATTGTTTTGCCAATAACAAATAACAATTAGTGCCCTTCATAATCTGGGGTGATGGCAGAAGGTCCTAGAATCGAAGCTTGTGGCTTGTTTGTTCCTAAGGGGTGACAGCTCATTGCCAAGATCAGAATTCTGATTACTCATTTCTGGGAGCTCACTGCAAAATTCTTCACTGGTACCAAAATTCCGGGTACCTCCACGTGAGCAGCTGGGCTGCTTAAGGACTCCAGAGCCCCAGGCCTCACATGTGCTACTCAATTTTAAAAATATATTTACAATTCAACTTCCAGCTACTCAAGAGGCTGAGGCAGGAGGATCATAACCCAGGAGTTTGAGGGTGTAGTGCACTATGATTTCATCTGTGAATAGCCACTGCACTCCAGCCTGGGCAACACAGCAAGAACCTCTTTAAAAAAATATATATATATACACACACACACACATATATATGTACATATCTTTATAATTCTATCCTTTTATTTTTATTAACATTTCCCTTATTTTTGTTTTATAAGTATGTCTCATGAAAGGCTATGTCCCTTAAGACAAGGCCACTTTTGGGGGATTATTACCAAACCCTGCATTATACAAGCTATTTTTGAAATTAAACCTGGGCATTGACATTAAAATAACAATGGAATTTAAAATTATTTTTAAAAGAAATGTGAAGGCTGGTGAAATTTCAAGTGATTTTCATTTTCTTTATTACATTTTTCTTTATTTTCCAAGTTGTATTTAACAAGACACCATGAACTATTCAAGTTATAATTAAGAAAGATGAGCAATGTTTAAAAGCACAACTGATATATTGTAGAAGTTCAGTTCTCCCCTTGCTCTGGAAGTGAGGTGAGAAGGGGTTTTATGGAGGCTCTAGAGCAAACAGGTATGGCCACAGAACAGAATCTGGTGGCTCCAGATGCAGCCACGATGTGGCCTTACAGACTCCTGACCTGCATGGACCATAGCATCTGGTTACAGGCACAGTTGGAAGCACAAGCATTTTTTTTTTTTTTTAATTTTATAGAGTGGTCAAAGGTTCAGGGTATGAGTAGGAAAGTCCCAACTTCGAGATCCTTCCGATTTGGCCAGAAGAAAGGTAGAACAAACGCCAGGTGCGCTCCCAGGCTCAGATGAGGCAGGCCCCTCGCTCCCTGGCCCTGCCTCCTTGGGACTTTTTTCCAAGCATTTTAGCTTTCAAGTATCAGGGACCAGAATACGTCACCCCGAAAACTGCCACTTCAGCACAAAGGTTATTCTGATCTGAAGACAGTTGAGAAAAGGCAGATACCAAAAAGGCTCTCTGTCCTCCCCTACCCCGTACACCTGCCCGTTTGCCTAAAAACAGAACATAATTTCCATTTGTGACGGTGTCTCCCCATCCTGTACCAGAAAGAGGACTTCGTGAGGCTCTTCCCAGTCCAGGGACGGCAAAGAGGGGAATGTACACAGCAAACCTGACTAACATAACCCCTAGCTTCCGTGAGTTCCCACCATATATTTGCCCTCCACGGTTTGCAACCCCAAAAGCCTAAGCCCCTTGTCCTTTGCCTTGTCACTTCTCTAAAAATTTATTGTTCTTGCAGAGATGCTATAAAAGCCCAAGTTCTAACCACCCCTCGGAGTTACTCATCACTGACCTTCCGCCACATGCATGTGCACTGCATGTGTTAAAATAAGCTCTGTTTGTTTTTCTCTTGTTCATCTTTTGTCAGTTTAATTTGCAGGGTCCCAGGCACAGAACCCTGGACAGTAGAGGAAAAGTTTTCCTCTTCCACAGAAATTTTCCTTAAAACCCCTGTAGGAGAAGTTAATTTCCTCCCTCCAGATGGGGAAACACCTAAATCAAAGAACCACTACATCCAACGTGAGAGCAAGAAAAGTGGGCTGAGTGTGGAAAATAAGCTCAAAGGGGCATCTCTGTAGCTAAGCCCCAGTGTGATCTGACCCAGGGCATCGAGCCACCGTCAGGCAGACCAGGCTGAGGGGGTGACCCGAGAGCTGGACGTGGCCCCCACCATGGCGTGTGTGCCCCTCTGACCCGCAGGCCGGGGATGACACCAAGAGGACACCGGCCGCACTGCCAAGCTGACTGGACTTAGGAGGCCTTTTTCTTTACACAAGGATCGCCTAACGCCCAGAGGAAAAGAGTGCTTCTGTTAGGTTCCTCTAAAATCAAAACTTCGCTTTGACAGCCTTTCCTAAAAGCCATAGCACTTAAGGTGTTAAAAAGCCAAGCTTTTTGAAGAAAACAAACAAAATCAATGGTCTGCGATGTTTTACCCTAAGTGGAGAAAGCTGTACCACAGACTAATGCATTAAAATAGTTAACGAGAGAGTTAAGTTTAGAATAAGAAACCATCTCTCCTGGCCCAGTGGGGTTTTTAAAGCACTGATCACCTGTCCCATTGTTGCAGTGAGACCAGTTATATGAGACAGTAACTCACAGGAGGTATCAACAGATACCTCTCAAAACAGTCCTCTCTTGCCACCTCAAAACTTAATTGGCTTTAATGCCATTCAATTTACATATTTTTAAAATAAACATCTACTTATAGCAGGAGGAAAGTGCTAGGTCCAACAAAATAGTGTGACGAGATGTCACAGCTACAAAAAGTTGAGAAAAACTGATTTAAGAAGTTAACTAATGTGTTGTTCTACAAAAACATAAATCTTATGTTTTCCCAACCCCTCCCCACCGGGACAAGAAAGGGCCTTCACTTATGTAAAGGGTAACAAAAACTAAGCCTGAGAATAAAGTCATTTTTTTAAAAATTCAGGCATATTTTGCTGGACGGACTCTGCAAAGTTTGACAGGTGACAAGTCAAACTCGTTTGTAATAAGCCAAAATGTTCAGTTAGAATAGAAAAAATTGTTAATATGTTACAGTGTTCGAAATGGCATAAGGAAATTTTAAGAAGGATGGGAAGATGGAGAGAAATGTTAAAATCAAGGGACCTACCTTTACCTTCCCTTTGACAAAACTGGCAATGTCATCCTTATTATCAAAGACGGACAAGGTGTGGAGAAGATTTTGTTCCAGCCAATCCCAGTGCTGGTTTATTTCCTCTAAAGTTGCACCTGGATTAGAACAGGAAAAAATACAGAGATTAAGAAATGAAACAAAAGTAAGTCTTAGGCGGGCACAGTGGCTCACACTTGTAATCCTAGCACTCTGGGAGGCCGAGGCGGGAGGATCTCTTGAGCTCAGGAGTTCAAAACCAGCCTGAGCAAAAAGAAGACTCCAGCTCTACCAAAAATATAAAAAATCTGCCAGGCATGGTGGCACATGCATGTAGTCCCAGCTACTTGGGAGGCTGAGGCAGGAGGATCACTTGAGCCCAAGAGTTTGAGGTTGCCATGAGCTAGGCTGACATCACGGTACTCTAGCTCAAGCAACAGAGTAAGACACTGTCTCAAAAAAAAAAAAAAAAAGTAATTCCCAGAATATGAACTCAATTGCAAAATACCATGTGCTCCAGTGTTTATGTTATTGAAACATCTAGGTTCTCACACCCTGGGCCATAGTTTCCTCTGTCGGTGCTCTGGTGTCCCTCACTACAGCTGAGATTTGCAAACATCAGTCTCACTGCTATGCAGATGGGCCAGCTAACCAGGCATGTTCCCCTTGACACTCTTCTGTGACCAACCTGCCCACCTTGCTAATGCATGGAACACCGACCACCTCCACTCAATGGATAGAAACATTTTTAATTATATAAGCCCTGGGTAGCAGACCAATTCAGAGCAGTCTCATAGTTTCTCCTGTGAGAACATGGGTCCCTCCAGGGCTGCGGAAGCTCAAGTTCACAGAGCAAAGAACCTCCTGCCAAGGCTCTGCCGGTTGCTCCAGGGTGTTGCCACTTGCAACCGGCATCATTGTAACACAACAAGCAATGGCCTAGGAAATTTACAGGTTTACAGATTTGTACTTCCTATCATTTACAACAATATCTCTTAAAAGCATATATAAAAGAGGTCTTCCAGTACATGTTAAAACAGAAACACAAAAGCATTAAATCATACACAGTAAATTAATTTCTTTCAATGATAATTTTTAAAAATCACCATATTGTTAAAGCATCAAGCAAGAAAGCTTAGTCATTTTAGTTGTCTACATGTCCTGTCCATTCTAGTCCTCTCCACTGGACGATGGGCGCTGTGACACAGGGACTGTGCCCAGTTCCTGGCGCATAGCAGATGCACACACAGTACAGTCCCCTGACTTGAAGCCAGCACAGTCCTGGACAAGAAAAGGTACATGTGTGTCAGGCATGTCCAGTGCAGCCAAATTTCCAAAATGGGAAGCCTGAGATATTCGAACCTCAAAGAAATCAAGGGCTGCTACCAGACACACAGCAGCACAGAGTAACCCAGCCACCGTGAGAGGCTTAAATGTTACCAGGGCCACATTCCACATCCCCAGAAGCCTGATACGCATTTGGTTCCAAGTGAACTTCCTTTCTGTACATTACCTGCAGCCTTCTTCTCCCCAGAGTATAAATTCGTGTAAGGATCTTATCAATACCCCATGCAAGTGCCAGAGGACACACTCTGGACTCGGGGATTTGGGGTCCGAGAGTATGAAGAACATCTATGTTAGGACTGTTGTTGAGTGGGCTGTTTGGGAAGGAATAAAAAGAAGCATCTAAGAGAATACTTCATAGAGAAAAATGAGAGTTAAAAACAAGGGCACTTATTTCCCTGGCAGTCTCCCAATATTTAGGCACAGCATTGCCCAAGCAATATCCTTAGGTCGCCACTAAAGCCACACTTCTTGTCAGAGCTGGGCTGGCCCCAGGGCTCACTCCGTGTGCCATTTCTATTCACAGCCAGGACTCCACAGTCCTGCACCAAGAGCACTTGGCCAGTGGCCCTGCCCGGCTGCCCCTCAGTCCCACCTCCCCTGTCCTGCTCTCTAGGAATCAGTAAGCCCAAGCAGCACCCCCTTGGGTCGTAGGAGAAGCCGCCTCTGGGGCAGGGGGTCATGATCCTCCTGCTCTCTACTCCCCTCTGTCTGGGAGGGCTCCTGTGGCGTCAGGAAACCCCTGGCCTTTCAGGCTCCCCATCCCTCTTACAACAGGGAAGGTTCATTTCAGAACAGCATCAAACCAAGCAATGCCAGTCTCCCTGGCATGACTCTCTTGAAGCTTTCGACCCTTCTCTACCTGAACTTGGGGCCCAGAACATCTACTTGGCTCCTCAGCTGGTAACAACCTCTTCCATGCTGACGTGCTGACATGACTGAGGTCCACATCTGGTTCACCTGCCTCTGGCTCAAGTCTCCCTGTCCTATTTGGGGCCCCCAGGCAGCAGCTGTGTGGGTGTCAGCCACAAGAACACCCCCTAAATCTGGTGGGTCAGCAGAGTGTCTTTGTATCGGGAGGGCAGCACATCACATCCCTAAGCTGGGTTGCACCAAAGCAGATAATCTTGCACTGGCACCTTGCGGGGGCCCAGGGCCCGGCTCTTCCCTGGTACTTTAGGGGCTTTGTCTTTCTAGGTCTTTATCCTTTATTATCCATTACAATAAACCAACCAATCAGAATATTAAAAAAAACAAGTGAAGAATAAAAGATAAAGGAGTATCTTTATTGGCCTTCAGTCTTTTGCTCTATGTTATCGTGTACTTTACATTCATTAAAAAAAAAAAAAAGAGTTGGAAGAATGAGGACGGACAAGAGAGGGGAGAGCTCTCATCTTTGTGGTTCTAGTCTGTTCCAGGTGTGATCCAAAGGAGGAAACGGAAGCTCGAGTATTAGTCTAAGGTCATATATCAGTGAAGGGCACACCAGTGTACGAAATCACTCGCTACAACCTCGAAGTGTGCTGGGGTCCTCCCATAGGAAGCTACATTTGAATTTAAAGTATCATTGACATAACCCTCAGGTCCAGTTCTTGCTATGGCTGGACAGTAAAAGAGTTACTTGTGCTTGCACTTAGAGTGAGCTCTCCCTCCCTGCAATCTCATCTTTCTGAATGAATGATGTGATAGGTTTCTGTTTATCCTGTTACTAAAGCTCACAGGGGGCCGCGCAGTGGCTCATGCCTATAATCCCAGCATTTTGGGAGGCCGAAGTGGGAGGATGGCTTGAGCCCAGGAGTTCAAGACCAGCCTGGACAATATCATGAAATCCTGTTTCTACAAAAAAACAAGAAAAATCATCCAGTCATGATGGCATGCGCTTCTAGTCCCAGGTACTGGGGAGGCTAAGGTGGGAGAATCGCTTAAGCCCTGGAGTTCAAGGATGCAGTGAACTATGGTTACACCACTGCATTCCAGCCTGGGTAACATAGTGAGACCCTGTCTCTAAAAACATATATAAGTAATAATAACAATAAAAAGCTCACAGAGACTAACATAGTCAACTATTAACAGCTAACCACGTGTCTTCCTCAACTGATAACTTTAAATAACATGAAAAAAATAATTAAGTCTCAACACATCACCAAAATTAAGACTTGAAACAAAGTCATTAAACAACTAGACTTTTAGTCTTTAAAAAATTCTATCTACTGGGAAGAGCTTATAATAGGGAAAGATAATTAAAAAAAAAAAAGTACCTTAAAAAGAAAATGAAACACAACATATAATATCTATCACTGAGTCGCAGTTAGGTTTCATCACAATCTACCCTGCTCCTGAATATAAGGTGTAATTGTGTGCCTCTCCCAGCAGACACAATCAGTATGATGAAACTTTTCCACCCTACCGTCTTCCATTTCCTACAAAAGTTGCCAAACGGCAGGGAAATTTTCCAAACTATAATTTCCTCTGCAGGGAAGTCTTATGATGGGCTTCACAAATACCATAAATCAATGCAAGCGACTGCACATCCGTGACCGCGAAGGACTAAAAGGGAAAAGTCCCTCAATCTATGTCACCCACCACAGTTCTAAAACCACACCGTAGCAATGTTTTCCAAATTATGTGAAGCAGTCCATCTGAAAATAGCTTTTATCAAATAAATAATGAAGTAGAATAGAAAACAGAACATGTGCCATCTTGTAAGGATAGCTACTGATTTGTGAAATATTTGTTAGAGTTATGCACGGACAAATGTATTTCTGTCTGTAGGTCACGGTCAAAAGAAGTTTGGAAGCCACGGCATTACAGACTTACAAGTGGTAAGAGAGATAAGGAAAATTGGAAAGTGAGACTGTGTCACCATTGAAAAGGGAGGATAATAAATAAAAATTCTACAAACTAACCCGACACTATAGCAGTGTTCCCACTGCTGCTGCAGGCATTCCAAAACCAAGGCAGAAGAGAGCGATTGCTATGGCCTGAATTTATTCTCCCCAAAATTCATCTGTAGAAGCCCTATCTACCAATGTGACTGTCTTTGGAGACGGACTTTTAAGGAGGTAATTAAGGTTAAATGAGGTTAATTAGGGTGGGGCCCAAACTCAGAGTCCTTATAAGAGGAAGAAACTCCAGGGATCTGTGTGCACAGAGAAAAAGCCATGTGAGGTCACGGTGAGCAAGTGGCCATCTACAAGCCAAGGGGAGAGGCCCCCGCAGAGAAACCAACCCCATGTCACCTTGATCTTGGACTTCCCCCAGCCTCCAGAATTATGAGAAATAAATGATTGTTGTTTAAGCCACTCAACCTGTGATTTTTTTATGGCAGCACTAGCAAACTAATACAGCTATCTAAAACCAAAATTCACAGGAATATTATGGGTTGTCATATTAGTCCAATTAGCAAAATTATACCACCCTGTCTTACTAAGGTCCCTAATTGTGCAAAAAAAAAAAAAAAAAAAAAAAGAACTTTTCCATTTTCTAAGAAAATTCAAGTCTAGTGGATCTTAAACTTTACCCACATAAGAAGTCAAAAATGAAACTTATAAATGCCTAGGCAAAACTAAATTTCAGTATTGGAACCCTCAAGTAAGACCACAAAACAAACAATACTGATGAGTTGGGAATAATCGACTTTGACTCTGTGTTCTAAAAAAGAACAACTGGAGATGGGTAACAGAGGACACTTTCTAGATGCCTAGCACGTGGCAGGCATTTTGTTAAGTATACTGTACACTTAGCATCACTTATCTTCATAAAAATATTACAAGGTAGGTGTTAGTATTTTCTATCTTCTAGGTGAGAAAAGTAAAGTGAAGAAAAGAGCCAACCCTGAAGCCAGTGCCTCCCACTCAGGACCCGCTCTGCCTGAGACCTCACCATGGACAGGAAGCTCCCAGAGGCTCAGTCACATTTAAACTCACACACACTATTTATTCCCTTAGGTTTTCCCCAGAGGTATTTTCAGGAAATAAAACAAGCATCTCATTGTCTGTGTCTACAGTTTCTGCACGAACGATGCCACAAATAACTTTATCCAAGCAACTATTTCTCTCCGCACAATAAATATTCAACTGAATTAAGGGCCTTCTTCAGCTACCGAAGTTCTAATTTATAATGAAATGGACATTCTGTGAGCATAGATCTGTTTCTTTGAAATGGTAAAACATTTCTCCACCGGCCAAACACTAACAATCTATTGTCTCAATGCCTGGATTAAAAAGCCATACAGACTAGGAAAAGGGCCAGTTAAACATGTAACTGTCTTGACTGTGTCATTCCTAAATTTCACTCAAAATTCATCCAATGCAGGGTAACTCAGGAGCAAAGAATTCAAGTAAAAATTACAAATGAAGAAGGAAAAGGGTTGGAACAAAAAGGCTTTGCTTTTCAGAAACCTCACATTCTTTAAGTGGATATTGTAACATCTAATCTATAAGTGTAAATCCCATCATCATGACTTAAAAGGACTTTCTCATACAGAGTTTATGAAAATAAATTTAAATGCTTCTCTTCACATAATTTCTTTGCCCTTTTTTTGCCTTCCAATGAAATTAACGAGTCCGAAAAGTTTCCTTTTA
The DNA here is from genome assembly GCA_963574885.1 of Lepilemur ruficaudatus. Classification (NCBI taxonomy): domain Eukaryota; kingdom Metazoa; phylum Chordata; class Mammalia; order Primates; family Lepilemuridae; genus Lepilemur; species Lepilemur ruficaudatus. Next base: position 1,937 of record CAUYRT010016223.1, on the reverse strand, counting down.
CACAATCTCCTTGCCCTTTAATGCCTTCAAATGAAATTAATGTGTCCCTAAAAGTACTTACAATAAGTGAAAAACAGACAAACTGAATCTCTGGGACACTGAAAGTAAACAGATTTTTAATCTGTAATTAAAATAATCATTAAAATATTCTTATATTAGTACCATAAGACACATTTCTCAGGAACAAAAGTAAAGATGCAGAAAAAATTGATCTATAATCAAATGAAAAATCAATTAGTAGAAACAGAACCAGAAATGACAGACAGTGGAGTCAGTGGAAAAAGACATAGTACAGCTATTACAAACATACTCCGTCTGCTCAAAAGGTAGAGGAAGACACGAGCCTGGTAGCAAGACAAATGGGAGACATACAAAAAGACCCAAATCAAACCTTTAGGGATGAAAAATACAGTAACTAAAATGAGAAGTACACTGGATGAGATTAAAAGTAGATTAAAAATTGCAGAAAAAAAGATTAGGGAACTTGAAGATAAAATGAGAGAAACTAAAATAAAAAATCACAGGGAAAAGGATTAATAACCAGAAAAAAGAACGGTGCATTAGTGAGCTCTGAGACAACAAGCAGGTGCCTAAAATACGTGACTGGAGTCTCAGGGGACAAAAGGAGCGGGGAGAGAATAGAAAGAAAATTTGGGGAAAACAATGGCTGAAATTTTTCAAGTATAATGAAAACTATAAATATGCAGACCTAAGAAACTCAATAAACCGCAAGCAAAAAAAGCATAAAGAAAATCACACTAATGAACATCAAAATCAAATTGGTAAAAACCAGTGATAAAGAAAAAAAACACGTAATGTTTACACAGGAACAAAGATAAGAATTACAGCAAACTTCTTATCAGAAACAGTGCAAGCCAAAATGTGTCAACTACAGCGTTAAAATACTAAAAGGGAAAAACTCAATTTACAAGTACTTGAGGAAAACAGGTGAATTCCTCTATAATTCAGGAATGGGAAAACCTTCCTAACCATCACTCAAAAGCAGAAACTATCAAAGAATATTAGTTCTAAATCCTAATACATTAAAAAAAAAAAAAACCCAAACCAAAAAAACTTTGCATGGTAAAACACACCAAAGGCAAAGCCATCAAAAGACAAATGACAAGCTGGAAAAAAAATATTTTAAATTTCATATCTCAAATAAAAAGCTAATATTCCTTAAGAGAGTGCCTAAAAATTGAAATAGAAGAAGAAAAGCCGCTCAACAGAAAACTAGGCAAATAATAGGAACAAAGAGCTTCTGAAAACAGCACATGCGGAGGAAACTCCTCATAAAAAAGGAATGCAAATTAAAACTATAAGGAACCATGTCTTTCCCATCGAGTTGGCAAAAGTCCAATAGTTTGGCAATATATCTGATGACAAACTCGAGAAAAGCAGGTACTTTCATACATTGCTGGTGGGAATTTTTTAAAGGGGTACAACCACAAGAGAGGAAGGTACATTTATCAATATCTAACAAAACTTCGTATTTAATTTACCCTGATCCAGAAATCTCACTTCTAGGAATCTATGCCAAAGCAGTAAAAGTACAAAATGACCTATGTACAAAGATATTTATTGGGTCGTTATTTGTCATGGCAAAAGTTGAAAACATTCCAAATAGGCATCAGTACAAACTATGAATAGACTATGGTACTTTTACACAATGAAAGACTACCATAAAGAAGATGATCATATCTCTGTCCCAACACGGAATGATACGTGAAAAAGACAAGGCACAGAACAGAATATTCACAACTTTTATGAAAAAAAGGAGGGGGAATACAGACACATATTGTGTGTTTGTTTAGTATTTGTAAAGCAAAACGGTGGAAGGCTAAGCCAGAAAAAGAAAGCATTCTCTCTGGCAGAGAGAAGGAACCAAAGAAGGAGCCGTGATGGTTTCTCTACAAATATTTTATAGATTTTATGGG